>LPNX010332708.1:469283-551092 GCA_001517045.1 Pseudotsuga menziesii
AAGGGGCCAGCAACATCACTGTGAATCAGCTCGAGGGGTGTAGAGGTTCTCTCATGGATGGCTTTCTCAAATTTGTGCTCTGGGTGTTTTCCTAGGATACAGCCCTGGCAGACACCTTTGGAAAATTTAATCTCGGGAAACCCTATGACCATATCTTTCTCACTAAGATCAGATAAATACTTGTAATTTAAATGGCCAAATCTTTCATGCCATAGCTTGCTAGCTTCATTAGCATGGATAAGAAGAGCAGAGGGGTTTGAGTAAGGCAGGAAGTGTGAAAACATGTATACCTTTTGAGCATGATTTACAACTCCTTTTTCAATGATTCTTCCACTTGAGATTTCTGTGATCACAACTTCATCTGGTGAGAATATGACTTTCTTAGGAGACCCAGTGTGGGTCATCTGGTACACTGACAGAAGGTTGGAGGTGAGACCAGGGACATACAGCACATTGTTGAACTGCCCATGATCAAGATCTATTCTCCCTTTGCCTTGGCTTTCAGTGAGAGAGTCATCTCCCAGTACAATAGATGGTCCTTTTGACTTGTCCAGTGAGGAGAAGGCCTCCTTAGTCGAAACCATGTGTCTTGAAGCTCCAGAATCTATGATAAAACTGGGTGAGCTTGATGTGCCAGCAACTAGAGAATGAACTCTCTCTCTGTCATCAGAACTTGATCCTCCTGCTCTCTTCTTTGAGCTTTCTGGAAGGGAGATTCCATTCTTCTCCAACAATTGAGTTAACATATCTATCTGCTTTTTCATACAAGAGCTTTCAGTGTGATTGCCCTTCGAACAGTATGAGCACTTGTTCATATCACCTTTGTTTTTCTTCTTCTGGGTATTTTTCTGGGGACCTTGTTGATCCTCAGGAGACTGCTTCTTGTCTCTTCCTTTCTCAGGTGGCTTTTTAGCTTTCTTTTTGCTTTTTGAATCCACCCTCGAATCTCCAACAACCAGAGCTTGGTCTTTGGAAGGTTTGATGGTGCCCATCATCACCAGCTTGTCTTGTTCTTGTGTGAGAGATTCCATGAATTCTGAAAGGCTAGGCATCTTCCAGGTTCGAGCTGTCAGTTTTGTGGCATAGAAGGTCGAAACAAAGACTGAGTAGTTAGGTCCTAGCTTCGAGAGGATGGCCAGTACAAGCTGATCATCTTTCTTTTCAATACCACACTGCTTCAGCTGCAAGACTAGCGCTTTGAACTTGGAGAAGTATAGCTCCATTGATTCAAAATTACTGGGACTTAGGGAAATCAGTTCATTCTCGAGCTGGTGACCCCGCATCTCATCGGTCTTTCCTAAGAGTTCAGAAATTTTCTCCCATACTTGATCTGGTGAAGTTAATCCATCGAGATGGAAAAGTAAATCTCGGGAAATACTGAGACATAGAAGGCCATATGCCTCATCCCTCCGATTGTGCCATTTTATCTTCTCTGTAGCAGCATTGGGCTCTGCTTCTGTAGCCATTGTCACCCTGTAGAGGCCTTTAGCTCTCAACAATATTTCTATCTCTGCTTTCCATTCAAAATAGTTGAAGGGAGTTAAGATAGTTTTCTGTGAATCCATAGCTTCAGAAAATCTGTCCCGGCTGTCGGTAGAAGGCTCCCAGTCTTTGATGTCGAACCTGCAAAACAATTTTTGAAGGAGAGTAGAAACCTATAATGGCTCTGATACCATGTGGAAATTCAGGCCTGCAATAGATTAATTTCACTCACGGCAATTAACAATTGATCATGCAAATTATCAACAATGGAGACTGAATATGGAGCTGTAACACTAAATTATATTAACTGAGTGTACAATAGCCAACCCTGTAATAACAGAGGCTGCTTGAATATATATAATACATGAGCAAATGGAATGCATGAGAAAGCATCCAAAGCTAGCATAAAGCAGGCTTATCCAAAATAGGCAAATCCCCCATAGGTGTAAAAAGTTGATCCCAAATCTATCAAGGACCCCACGAATTAGCAAGGGCGCATAGGCAAGCTAAAGAGTGGTCAAATGGCAGCTCATACATGCTTTTGCATGGAGGAAAGATAGGATAATGAAAGGAGAATAAAACAAGTTCACCTCACCTAGTCTTGCTTTCCTATGTGCCTTAAATCACTGAAAAAGCAGGGAATAAAGCAGAAAAAGCAGATGGGTGCCTAGGAGGCCAGGAATAAAGCAGATTTGATTCCAAAGGCTTTCCCAATTGCTCCATGAGTCAATGATGGCAAGTTTGACCTCTATGGATAGGCAATTGACAACTTGCACATGGTGGGACCCATGGACTAGGCTAATAAGACAAAAATAAATGAATTAATGTCTAAGTGGGTAATACTATGGGTTTGATTATTCTAACAAGTGTCAGTACCTCAAATGACTAAGGTCACGATGGTTTATTTATCGACGATCGAAAGCTCTGTCCTCTAGCCCATCGGCGCCTTAGACCAGAACACTGCCAGTATTTTAGAGCTTTAAATCACTAATTTCTAAGCATCGGCGATTGGAAAGACTAACCACTAATCTGTCGGTGATCGGACACTCTAGCCATTAAACTCTTTGTCGATGATCGAAACTCCAAACCACTAACCATTAGAACCTCAAAGATGAATGCTGTCGTAGTGTCGAAGGTGAAATGAACTAATTTTATCACTATCGAAAGTTGTTTGATGAAGGAATCAGGACATTAGTCCTCTATGTCGCCGATGGACAGTCTTGTTGTTCACCGATGTGTATTATCTTTTTTGTTTTATTTTTTCAAAACTTTATATTTTTAACTGTCGGCGATTTTGCTTTATCGCTATCGGAATGATTTTTGTCATTGATCAGAGGCCTTGTCCGTTGCCTTACCAACGCTGTGGAGATGCTTAGTTTTAAACTCGATGATCTGTAGTCCTTATTTCTTTCGATCATCGATGATTTTCTGTTGTCGCGGGACCCGTAGTCACTATGTCTCCCGTCGTTGCTACTCCTTAGTGAACTATCTTGCCAATGGTTAGTGTTTTCAAGTTCTAACGCTTTATTAAGTAGTGGTTTTGATTTCTGATATGTGACTTCAGTGGTATTTAATGCTTTATATCATCGACATTGCGGAAACTTTTAACTTTTCCTCATCGATACATAGTCCTTAGAACCTCTGATCATCGAAGTTTTCATCTGATCGCGGAAGCCGTAGTCCTTATGTCTGTCGATGGCTAATGAGATGTTATGATCCTCGCCCAAGCCACCGAAAGCTACAGCTTTGTGAAATTTTTCATAAAAAACAGAGGATTTCAAACTGTCAATGATATTCATATCCCTCATTGCGTGAATTAAATTCTTCATACTATCGAAATAAATTATTTTGGGAGATAACATCTAGCTCCTACTTGGGGAAGGGAACCTCCCAGAGAGGTCCCAAGAACCCCGGACCAAAATTCCTTTCCTGAAAAAGAATAATTGAAGCTATCTTCTAGTGTTCCATTGGGCATGGAGTTTATTCTAAAATAAAAACAACCTACTATCTATTAATTTACAGTAAAAAGGCCTCAGAGCCTCGTATAAAATAGAGTTTCAAGAACCGCCCGTTCACTAGGCCATCAAATACCTCTTCACCTTCTAGATTATGCAATTTGAAGGTGTTATTCTCATATACCTGGTCTATAACAAAAGGGCCAATCCACAAAGAGTCAAATTTTCAGTGTTTTCCCTTGTCCTGTCTGACCGCATCCCACTTAAGGACCCAATCTCCGACCTGGAAGTTGTCTGCCTTTTCCATTTTGTCAAACATGCCCTTTATCCTCTGTTGATGAGCCTCTAATTTTCCTACAACTTGCTCCCTGATCTACTGTAACTCCACCAAATCCATAATCCTTCTCATCATATCATTTGGTTCATCTTCCTCTTCCTGAAAGAACTTTGCCACTGGAAGGATGAGTTGGATAGTAAAGATGGCCTCACTACCATAAACTAGCTTGAATGGAGAAGTCCCTATGGATCTTTTTTTTGTTACCCTATCAGCCCATAAAGCAAACTTAAGCTTTGAATCCCATCTTTTCTAATTTGTCTCTAGCAATTTCCTGATGATTCTGACTAAGCTTTTGTTGGATGACTCAGCCAGGCCATTTCCTTGTGGGTAATAGGATGTGGAGTGCACCAATTGAATACCCATTGATTCACACATTTTAACTAATGCCCCAACCTTAAAATTTGGTGCATTATCAGTTACTAACCTTACTGGGCAACCAAACCTGCTGAAGATGCTCTCATATAAAAATCTCATGATGACTTGATGAGTGGCATTTCTGGTGGGTACTGCTTCTATCCATTTGGTAAAGTAGTCAGTGGCTACTAAGATCCATTTATACTGTCCATTATAATATGGATTTATTTCACCTATGAAATCCATACCCCATTGCTAGAAAGGCCCATTCATTGTAACAGTCCTAACGGGAAAGGATTTGAGCTGTTGCTTCCCTATAAATCTTTGACATTGGTCACAGGCCCTTACAAAAGTGTATACATCAGCAAAGAGGATTGGCCAATAGTATCCTACTCTTAAGATATTGTTTGCTATGGTTTTCCAGTAGTGGTGGCCTCCACATGTACTGGAATGAAAGTGATGCATGACCTGCTCTGCTTCCTCTTTATCTAGACACCTTAACAAAATTCCAGACTGAGCCCTCCAATATAGCAGTTTGTTAATTATGCAAAACTTAATATATTTCAACTTAAGAGCTCGTGCTTGGTTAGGAGTGAGATCGGGAGAAACTTATAATTTTTGCAAAAATTGAATGATACCTGAGTACCACTCACATGAATATATGTTCTCAGCTATTGATGGACTGTTATTCTGATCTTGATTTACTTTTGTTTTAGCTGCTACCATAGTTTGCACCTTTGCTGATCTGACACATGTGAAATTTATTCCCATCAGTTCACAGTTTTCTTTGGCCATGAGTTTTGCCAGACCTAATCCCCTTACCAGCTTGGTGGGTTTCACCTCTACATCAAACTCAATGAGTTTGGCAATCCACTTAGCTCTCTTCTGATCAATGTCAGGCTAAGTCAAAACATCCTTCACAGCAGTTGAAGGGACATATGCAATGACCTTTGCATGGAGAATGTAGATTCTAAAAGTATTCAAATCTTTTATGAGAGCATAAGCCTACTTTTCAATTAGGCCATACTTCAGCTCAGCCTCTCTCAGGGTTCTGCTGAAGAATGCAATTGGATGATCAAGACCT
Source organism: Pseudotsuga menziesii (assembly GCA_001517045.1). NCBI lineage: Eukaryota > Viridiplantae > Streptophyta > Pinopsida > Pinales > Pinaceae > Pseudotsuga > Pseudotsuga menziesii. Next base: position 474,496 of record LPNX010332708.1, read on the forward strand.
TCATCATTCTTTTGTAATAGTACAATTGCCACTGTGTCATAAGATGCAAAAGAGAAAATGTAAAAACCCTTGGTGTAGTCGGGACTAAACAGGGTTGGGGCCTCCATGATGGATTTCTTAATGTCTTCAAAAGAGTTTCTTTCTTGGTCAGTCCACTTTATTTCTGCATCCTTTTTTAGCATGACTGTTATATGATTTACCAGCTTCAAGAAATTTGGAATGAACCTTCTGACATAGTTTATCTTGCCTAAAAGGGACTCTATGTCTCTTTTTGACCTTGGTATTGACATTTTTTGGATTGCTTCCACCCTCATCGAATCGATCTTTACACTTTCAGCTGAGACTATGTGGCCTAGGAGATTTCCTTCATTGAGTGCAAACTGGGACTTCTTGGGGTTCAGTGATATTCCATAACTTCTACACTTCAGAAATACCTTCCTTAAATGCTGCAAGTGGTCATTATTGTTGTGAGAGTAAACTATTAAGTCATCCAAATATATCAGCACAAATTTATCTTTTAGCCCTACAAAATCTAGGTCCATGGCTCTCTGAAAAGTAGCCCCAGCATTCATTAGGCCAAATGGCATTTTAGCATACATGAAGGTGCCCCAGGGGGTGGTAAAGGCAGTCTTCTCTTGGTCATCAAGGTGCACAGCAACTTGGTCGTACCCAGAGAAAGGACATAACTCTAGCCCCGAGACTTTCTGCAATAGGTGTTCCATCTTGGCAAGTGGATAGTTGTCCTTCTTGGAACACTTGTTCAGGTTTCTAAAATCCACACATAACATGATTTCTCCTTTTTTCTTTCTTACCACTACCAGGTTTGCAATCCATTTGGAATATCTGAGGGGAACTATGATCTTGGCTTTAAGGAGCTTGTGGATCTCTTTTTCAATCACTGGTAATAGGAGAGGGCTGATGGGTCTTAGCTTCTGTTTGATAGGAATGGTGTTCTTCTCCAAAGGAATTCTGTGCCAGATGATATTGGTGTCATAAGTTTTTAGGTCACTATACTCCCAGGAAAAAACATCAACAAACTCTTTTATCAAGCTGCAAAATTTAGACTTATGATCAGCATTCAACCCCGTGGAAAGATTTATCAGTTTAGGACGGCTTTCGCTACCTATGTTTTTCTCTTGGATAGCAGGGTCTAGCTCCTTTTTGGCAGGCTTGAGAGGGATGTCATTGTGATCAAACAGTTCTTCCAATGGTACTAGACCTTGGGGTATGTAGTTGCTGGGAAATTGGACAATATTCTGCTCAGTCAGTTTATCTTTTAACTTCAATTGTTTGGATTCCTCCATGTTAAGGTTTTCTTGGTCTATGTGTATGTCAAAGAATTCATCTACTAACTAAAGGAATTTACTAAGCTCCTGATCATTCTCATACACCCTCCAAAATTTTACATTGTTTGGCAGAGAGGGTCTGTGCTTGACCTAAACATCATAGCTGAGCTTAGGGCGTAAAGGAGGAACAAACAGACTTACATAGATGGCCAAGGAATTAGCTAGGTGATTCAGAGCCCTAGGAATATATGACAGTTCAAAAAATATAAAGGAGTCTTCGAGTTTCCATACCTCATCCCTGTAGGCCTTTAATCTGATCTTTTTTGTCTGAAAAGTGTTGTTGACCTGCTGTATGATGAGGTCTGCATCTCCAAAAATATTCATGCACATGATCCCCATCTCCTTGGAGGCTTTAACTCCTAGCAGCAAGGCTTCATATTTTGCTACGTTGTTAGTGGTTTTGAAATCAAGCTTATAAGATAAGTGAACGTTTTCCTTAGAAGGGGAGATCAATACTACACCCGCTCCTGCTGAGCTTTAAGCGCTAGCCCCATCGAAATACAAGGTCCATATCATTGTTTTTACTTCTTCGGGCTGCTGACGGGTGTGATTAGTGATCTGAACTAATGTCTATTGATTATCATCTATTTGCCAAAATGTACGACCCGAAATCGATGTCTATTGCGTAGATGGGGTGATTCACTGAGTGGCTCTCCTTGCTTATAATGTATGCTAGCTGATTTTCCCTGTATAGCCTCATAGTCTCCCCTCCAAACATGGGAATGGTGGAATATGTGAGATCCATCTGAAGGGTGTTTCCTAGTCTTTTGCTCCATGACCATGATAGCAAGAGACCTAATTTTTGAGGAATATCAGCCACTACGATGTCCATCATTACGCTTTTTGAAGGTAGCTGAGTTAAGTTTACAACAAGGTCTTTGATGAGGCCCAAGCACTTGACCTTCCTGGAGTCAAAGGAGAATAAATCATGGTATGGCTTGGTGATGCTGAGGCCAATCTCATCCATCATAGCCTTTGGCATTAGGTTATGAGAGGCTCCTATATCCAGCAGACAGTTATGGAGGATTTTATCATGGATGTTCAAGGATATATAGAATGGTGGGCAGGAGTCCTTTAGGTCTTTGATCATGGGGCCCAGGGTTACGATAGGCTTGTCATATTGCAAGTTCACAAAGTTAGTTTCAATGTGCACCTTGGGCTGAAGGGAATTCAGAATGGAGGACTTGAAGGTATCATTTTTCATTAGCTCAATTAGAGGGAAAGGGATTTTCAATTTTTGAATTTCAGACTCAAGGTTGAAAGAATAATGCAACCTATCTAGAAACCTTACCTCATGAGAAGTAGGTTTGGTTTTGACTTGATCAGGTGTGGCTGAAGGTGCTAGTTTCTACAATGCTTTGGATGGGACATCCACCTTTTTCGCTAAAATAACAACCTTTCTAGCTGGTGCAGTAGGATGCTTAATGGGTACATCATTCTTCTTGAGGGGAGAAACCAGCCTAGACCTCAGTTTGTAACCTCCATAACCATCAGCTTGATAGACAACCTCTTCAGTGATCTGCTCATCAATCAAGGCTTCCTCATATTCTGCCTGTGTCAGAAAATAATAGTCCACCTCATCCTCCAAGCAGTGGATATTGTCTTCAACTTCTCCTTCTTCTTTAATGAATTCTGTCTCTTCTTCTAATACAACATTTTGAAATGGATCTTTTATCCTCTGGTATTCCCCTTGATTCCTCTCCCTTCTGAGAATATGAACTGGGGGGTTTCCTCTTCTATAAGGAACAAAATTTGGGTTTCAAGGAGAAAAGTCACTTGGCCCTTTACCCCTCATAGGTAGATGTCCTTGGTCCTTCAATTTAGACATTTCAGCAGTTAGGTTATCTAACAGTTTGGTCATTTTTTCAATCTTGTTCTCTGATGCAGAAGCCCCACTATAGTCTACTGGGTTCTTTTCCCTATCTATCTTCCCTTTAACCTTCTGAGATGCTAGAATGTTTGACTCTACCTCCAGGGCAGCATCCTGCATGAGTGATAAGGAGGAAAACCTCCTCTCTTTGAGAAGTAGGCAGAAGTCAGAGTCAAAGGCATTTGCATATGTTATCCTAGCTGAGGTATCGATGGGATTAATCTTAGTGGGGATATTTCTATACATGTTGTTGAATCTCTTGGTAAAGTTGGAGACAGACTCCCCATTTTCTCTCTTCAGGTTTTTGAATTCTGTGATATAGTAGAGGTGGTCTCTCCTTTCTCCCCAATGCTTTGGGAAAATGTCATCTAGGGCCTCTATGCCTACCATTGACCCAGCAGGCAGTTCCTTAAACCACTTTTTGGCCTGGCCATCTAGGCTTTGCACAAAACCCATGTCCATACATCTTCCTATTCTATGTTAATATTTTTAGCATAGCTGTAAAATGCCTCTAGATGTTCTTCAGCAGTGAAATTCCCTTCCCCTATAAAGTTAGGCATATACTTGAGATAATCCCCAGTGGGCATGGCTGTGAGAGGATTTGGCAAAATTAGGGGTGCATACCTAGCTACCAGGATCCTTTCCATATTGGTCAATTGAGGGGTAGCCATATTGAAAATGGGTATGGATAGGGTTTTGGAAGGCAGCACTTATGAAGGTACTTGTTGAGAAGGCGGTGGTATACTTATCCTAGTGGAGTCACCAGCGATTGGATCTTCACAAGCAGCAGTGCTTGAAGATGCCCAACCCCTAGATTTTTTTGATGTATCTAAAAATTCCTGGGAATTAAGAATTTCAGCAAATGAAATAATAGCAGAAAGATTTCTTGAAATACCTAATGTATCTTTTTGTGCAGCACTATTGGTCTATCTTAATAAAGCCCTATATTTCCTCAAATTTTCTTCTGGATCTGAAATGGGTGTTGCTGGTGGCCCCTTTGGGTTTGCTCTGGTACTTGGTCTTCTTGAAGCCACCTTATATCAATGGATTCATCAGATAGATGATTACAACCATAATAGTGTCCAAGCTTTGTCTATCATCAAAGCATGGATCTATGTTGTCTCCTAGGGAAGCTGAGCTTCAATCCCCTCTCCCCGTCAATGGCGCCAGTTTGTTATCACTCCAGGAAACTCCTCTAGGTTGTAGCTTGAGGATTCCTGGTAACTTACAATGTTTTTAGGGTTTTCTAATATGGATCAAGTCAGTTGACCTATATAACCTTTCCACTCTCAAGGCATGCATAAAACTTACTCGATTACAAATCTTTTAGTTGCAATTGATCAGAAGTTCGACAATAAGGTGCAGGAATGGAGAACTCACTAGGCTAGAAGACTTAAATACAAAACACATGCATATAAATGGATAAATCCTGATGACTATGGTATTTATAAATCAAATATCACTAATAAACCAATAGGATGACAGCTATCAGCTTTTTAACCAATCTGAAAATGACCTGAATACACATTCAAGCATAAATACAGTAAAGAAAGAGATGATGGCTGAACAGATCACAACAAAAGAGCTTATATCATGAATAAGTAAAATGAGAAGCTTGAAAGCATTATTGGCTCATAAATCCCCAAAGTTGAACCTTTATTATAAAATCAATCATGGGCTTTATAGCCTTCTACAAAAAATGACAGATCTTGAAACTTCGATCTATTTTCACAAGAAATACTCAGAAGTGATAGTTTTTAAAATTTAGGGTTTAAAACCCTAGCTAACTATTTGTCTATCTATTTCAAAGATATAGTTCACTGAGCAAAAAATAACTGCAGTAGTCACTAAAAATCATCATTTCTAGTTCAGTGTAAAATTGCCGCCAACAGCCAGTGTTTCGGCAGTTAACTAAAGTGACCTTTCTTGTTTAACCCACTAGAATTTTCTACCTTGTCGCCATGGTCGCCAATCAGAAGCTCTGACCTCTAACCTGTCAGCACCCCAAGCCTCAATGTTGTCGTAGTGTTGGTGCCTCAAATGAATAACGTCGTGGCAGTTTATGCATCGGTGATTGGAAGCTCTGTCCTCTATCCCATCGACGCCTTATATCGAAACGATGCCATTGTTTTGGAGCTTTAAATCACTCATTTCTAAGCATCGGCAATCAGAAAGACTAACCACTAATATGTCGATGATCGGATGCTCTATCCGTTAAACTCTTCATCGATGATTAGAACTCCAAACCACTAACCATCGGAACCTCAAAGATGAATGTTGCCACAGTGTTCGAGGTGAAACGAACTAATTTTATCATTATTGGAAGTCGTTTTACAAAGGAATGGGGACATTATTCCTCTATGCCGCCAATGGACAGTCTTGTTATTCGCCGATGCGCATTATCTTTTTTATTTTATTTTTTGAAAACTTTATATTTTTAACTCTCGGTGATTTTTCTTTATCGCTATCGGAATGATTTTTGTCATTGATCGGAGGCCTTGTTCGTTGCCTTACTGACATTGCAGAGATGATTATTTTTAAACTCGCTGAACAGTAGTACTTAGTTCTTCTGATCGTCGATGATTTTCTATTGTTGCGGAACCCGTAGTTAGTTTGTCTCCCGCTGTTGCGGCTCTTTAGTGAACTATCTTGCCAATGGTTAGTGTTTTCTATTTTGCCAATGGTTAGTGTTTTCTATCTTGCCAATGGTTAGTGTTTTCAAGTTCCGATGCTTTATTAAGTAGTGGTTCCGATTTCCGATACGTGACTTCAGCGGTATTTAGTGCTTTATATCGCTAACATTGTGGAAACTTTCAACTTTTCCTCGCCGATACGTAGTCCTTAGAACCTCCAATCGTCAAAGTTTTCATCTGATCGTGGAAGTCATTGTCTGTATGTCTGTCAGTGGCTAATGAGATGTTATGATCCTCGCCCAAGCCACTGAAAGCTACAACTTTGTGAAATTTTTCATCAAAACCAGAGGCTTTCAAACTGTTGTTGATATTCATATCCCTCATTGCGTGAATTAAATTCTTCATACAATCGAAATAAATTATTTTGGGAGATAACAGGACCATTTTTGGTGTAATTTTAGTTGTGAAGGTAAAAATGTAGGAAATAATGGTGGGATAATGATGTATGATTATGGTTTGGACCATAGAGAGTTAGGTGAACAATTTTTGGTGTTAACATAAAGTAAAAATTATGCAATTGGAAAATCAAAATTGAATCATAATCTTACACTTAAAACATCAATTTGAGAGACTTATTAGAAACATGAAAAAGATTGAGAATTCAAATATTTTATGTTTCCAATTAGTGATAGTTGAAGGAATTTGAACACATCTTATGTTTTAAGCCAACTTATTGGACCCTTGCTAAAAATTTGAAAAAACTTCTTTTTTCAAATTTGTAAAAGTGATTCTATTTTGCAATTCACATGTTTGAAGGATCTCAAAAAACATCTTACTCTTCCATAGTATAGAATTTCATTGAAATAAAGGAAAGAGTAGTGAGCATTGTGCATTTGATTGGTTCATCATTAGTGAGTCACAAACACCACCATTTTCACCATCACTCCTTGAAACTAAGAAAACTACCCTAAAATCAATGCTTAATATAGAATCTATCAAGGTTCTTTTTTATATCACCGACATAGATTGGGTTAGGGCCTTGGAATAAAATTGGAGAGTTAACACCTTCTCGACCACATAATTTTTAAACTAGTATTGATTAAAGAGAGATCAAATCCATTAGTAGCAAAGAGTGCATGTCATGAAAGCACTTCTAATACATGCGTTAACAATGAGGTAAATTTGAATTAGTAAGAGTGGTAACCTCCCCCTTTCTTATTTGGTGGGATATGAGCACATTACAGTATTTCAATTAAGTGACAAGTCCTCGAGGGGACATCACTTTCTTGAGATATCTAGTATATGTGATTTATCCTAGACTGACAATTGTCTCGCCCTTCCACCGATTGTGAAGTATTAACCATAGTTTCTTTTCCTAGGGCATCACACAAGATGTTGTGAGTGGGGGACATTCGCAACACCTGAGACAGACACAGTTGTTTCATATCCTTGGGAGGGTTAATAGCCAAGAGATAACACTTGCACCTTTGGTGATTGAAGTACAATGTAATTGTTTCTGATACCTTCACTATTTAATAATTGTTGAGGCTTGATGTCCCTCAGGAGATACTAGTTTTGGAAGGCCCTCTAAATCTATATTTTCACAGAACTCCGGTTCTTTGGAAAGAATTTTAATTACTGAATCTCACGTTATTTTTTAAGGATTGTAATATTATACATAAGTATAGGACTCTAGGTGATTATATTGGATTGCGAAAAACATATATATGTATTGGTAGGCGAATATTAAATATGAAACAAACAATTTACTACTAAAACTTGTAAATTTGGGTGATTAGTATGATAAAAAAACATATTTTATGTATATATAGGCGACATTAGAGACTAAAAATGACTAAATAGTGAATTTATTTTTTGGAAAAAAAATCCCAAAATATATAATTTGCGAAATTTCACCCCTAAAAATTTCCATGTTGTTGATTATGTTAGGACTTTTGTAGATGTGTGGACACTTTGATTTTTGTTGAGTCTAGTTTCCTTTAGTATTTTTGGACTATATTTTGATGTACTATAATAAAAAAATCCTTTAATCAAACTTCAGAGTGACTAATATCCTAATCCACCCATCAAGGTGGCAGTGAGGAAAGTTACCCAAGTTTGAGTGCCTCGCTACATTGTGGAGGTAGATACATGAACCACATTTTTGTAACTTGGAAACTGAACTACTTGTAAGCCCAATCAAATATTACTAGAGAAGAACAACATTAAACCAATTCTTAGAATTCGTCACATCATGGATGAAACATAGATAGAGTTGATGATCTTACTCTAGTTGAAATTGAAAAAATAGAATATCACACAGTTGCTCACTTAAATCCACCCTTAGCACATCCTTTAAAGCAAGTCATACTCACACAAAGTGAGTCATTGGTTAATATTTTCGAAAGTTGGAATAATATGAAAAACATTACACTTGACCATTTGGATTCATCGGGAGTTCAAGAGACCATGTCAATGCAGCGTCAAATTGCTGCAGGAGGTTATCAAAATTTCTTGGAACACCCAATAGTTGTCTAGGTTCCACTTTTGGGGGAAACTTTTTACCAAGGAATGTTAATATTCCTGGAAGAAATAATGCATCCTAGAACCAAAATTCCAATTGGAATTATCCTTCACCGATGGGCAGAAATTCCCTAGACGGTCATCCTCTGTTTTATCCTAGAAAAATTCCTTGAGAAAATCCACCTATCAACCCCATTTCATAAAGGAGTGGCCAGGTTTCATAAAGTAACCAATATTTATGGATCCAACCTCTGCCAGGAGGAAACCTACGTTGGAATGTTTTTCAAGCCCACAGACAATTGCCATGGTGTGGTATAGACATAAGAAGTAACTAATCCTCTTTGGACCTACATTCATAAGGGGGAAATCCGCCCATTAGTCAGGTTTGAGGAAGTAATCAATATTTCTAGATCCATCCTCCACAAGGAGGAAACATACCTTGTAATTCTAATCAAAACCAAGGGAAAAATTAGGGTGCATGAGTTAAACTGACATCTTATGCCCCATCATCCCTCCCTAAAACTAGGATGACCATGTCCCATGCTCTTGTTGCTTTGCACAATCAGTTGTGTATTATTTACTATTATCATGCACACTTGCATGATATTTACATTATTATTGTGCACAACCTGCACATAGTTCACTAGTTGTATGCATTCAGGGAATCCATGGTGGGGCCTTTTCCTTGATCCTCGCCATGTTCCTTCTAATTAAATATGATACTACATTATTTATATAGTTTATATCAAGGGAAAAAACTAGGGACATTACATCCACACCACACATGGATCACATTTAATACATCACCATCGATCATATATCCACATTCATGGGGTCCATATTTTATGAAAATACCTCATATTTGTTTGGAATTAACATTATTCCATCACCACCATTCACATATTTTCATAGCATTCCCTTGAACATGTTGAGGTTGGAATCTCAATCCAAATGGATTATTTCTGGCTCAATTGGATCCACCTACAACAATCATCCCGCACACCCAGATGGTGTAGATAGACTCGATACTAGTTGCAATGGTCACCCAACCTTTACTTTGAGAACTGTGAAGGTTTTTCGTAATAACTCACCTTCTAGTTCCCATAGTTTTACTCATCTGAATACATTATAAAGGCCATGAATTCCCCCAACTACATAGGGAACAAATTATACAATTTTTCCTACTTCCTCCTATCTTGGGATAGTTTTACCCTTTCAAACTAGTATACCATTGAGGCCAAGGATTTCATCCCTCTTGTGTATGTATATTGGTTCATGAATATAATTCATATTATAGATGGTTTTGATGAAGGAAGCATGGTTTAAATTTCTCTAACAAGGATTGATATTTTTTCCATCCCTAAAATCATTAAAAATACACTTAAAGCTACTTGTTTCCCTAAACGAGTTTGATCTTACAAAGTTGTTATGCAACCAAGACCCGGAAATAGAATAAAATTAGAAGAAATAGAGCAAAATAAAGTAATCCACACCTTAATAATGAAGAATAGAGATGAATAGAAATCCTCTTCGAGGGAGGAACCTCCTTACACAATGTATTGTGTACCCAAGGTAAGACAATATACAATGCTTACTAGAATGAAAATATATCCTTCCTATATATAGGAGACATAGGTGTACGATAACCACTAATAGACCCACTAGTCTACATCAATAATATGTAATACACCACCATATAAGGGGTAAAGTGCCACACTATAGGGGAACTATTCCCGATATTTAAGGATGAGCATTCCCTTCCCCTTCAGACAAGCATTGTCCCCAACGCTTGGGTAGTTGTGGATGCATCTGTATGAAGGAATCATCTTCCCATATCGAACCTATAGCTGGTAAGTTCTTCCATTTTATGAGGTATGCAATAATAACTTAATTTTGTATTTGTTTGGTCCTTTTTTCAATGATTTGTTCAAGTTTCCATATGATTTTTCCTTATTCAAAACTCCTTTGACTGTGATGTTGATATGCATGTTGTTTCATCATATTTTTGGACATATTCAGTATTTGGAGACTATTTTTTGGGGCTCGATGCGATCTACCACTGCTTGAACTATAGATTTTCCTTCTTCAAAACTTTGATTGGAAGATTGTTTTATAGCTTACTTGGACAAATATAAATTTAAAATTTCAGCTCCTCTACATATTAAAATTCATCTTGTGCTCTCCTGGCGTGTCCTCGTTCCGATGCCATGGGTCTAACCTAATTTGGATTCGCCAGTAAAACTATATTGCAATTCTCACATCACTTATTTTTTTCGCCTATCCAAAAGAGAGAACTTGTACAGTATGCCAAGTGTCCAATATTTCAAATATGAATCTAAAAAATATACCAAAGATACTATGGTTAGTTTTACTTTTTATGCAACATGTCTCACTCAATTTTCATATCTGATGCTCCAAATATAACAATTTTACCTAGAAAACCTTTTTTCAAACCCTGATTGGAAGACTATTTTAGGGACGACTTGAAACTGAGGAAAAAATTGGGTTTTCAGCTTCTATGGATCTGAAAATTTGTCCTATTGTAACCTGAAATTTCCACTTTTTGACACACAAGTCTAGCCTAATTTGGATTCTCCAGTAGAAATTTCCCAACACTTCTATATTTATGTCCTTTCAGGAGAGTAGACTTGTACGGTATATGACCTGTCCAATATTTTGTATCTGAGGATGAAAACCCTATCATAAGTACTATGGTATGTATTATTTCTTATTCAAAAGGTATCCCTCAATTTGGATCTCGGATGCCTCATATATGAACTTTTTCCCTAGAACACCTATTTTGTACTAGGTTTTGGATTGGTAAAAAACCCTAGATTCCTCCACAAATATCTATGAAATTGTAATTTGTAGGGATTTAAATTTTGGACTAGATATACCTTATCTTGTTTTAGAAGCGGGTTTTTAACCTCGATCTTTGAATCCTTGTATAAGAAACGTTGTAGGGAAAATACCAAGATGGATCATTTTACAAAAGTCGGTCCCGAGGAAATAGCTTTGATACCAAATGTTATGCAACCAAATCCAAGAAATAAAGATAGCAGAAATAGAGCGAAGAAAGTAATCCGCACCTTAATAATAATTAAGAATAGAGATGAATAGTAATCATGTTCAAGGGATGAACCTCCTTACACAATGTATTGTGTACCCAATACAAGACGATATACAATGCTTACTAAAATGAAAATATCTCCTTCATATATATAGGAGACATAGGTGTAAAATAACAACTAATAGATCCACTAATAGATCTAAGCCTACATTAATAATATGTATTACACCAACATATAAGGGGTAAAGTTCCACACTATAGGGGGGACTATGTCCAACATTTAGGGCTTAACAAAAGCACTCTTCATTAGATCAAATTAGGGGTCTAAAATGAGCCTTATAAGAAAAAAACAACTTATAAGAAAAAGATATATTGAATTAAAGAACCAATAGAATTTCAAGAAAAGAGTCAAAAATAATGGTTGACCTGGAATATTTGTCATAAAAATTTTACTTTTTTAATTTGTATATTCAACTTATCTCCCTGAGGTTTTGGTAAAATTTCAAGCAGGAGCATCCGTTAGATGTAGAATTAGAGCGACCCCGCCTCACAAAAAATGTGAAATGCATTAAAAACATGTTACTTGAAAGTAACACTTTTTTTAATGTATTTCACGATTTTCGTGAGGTGGAGTCCCTCAAAAGTATGCAGTATGGGTACTTATTGGATGCAAAATTGAATTTGGCATCCAATGGGTGCTTCCACTCGATATTTGGGATATAACAATTTTACCTAGAACACCTTTTTCAAACCCTGATTAGAAGACTATTTTAGGGAGGACTTGAAACTGAGGTAAAATTGGGATTTTAGCTTTTAACCTAATGTTTCCACTTTTTGACACACAAGTATGACCTAATTTGTATTCTCAAGTATAAATTTATTGCAAATGTCCCAACACTTCTTTATTTATGTCCTTTCAGAAGAGAGCAGACTTGTACGGTATACCACGTGTCCAATATTTTGTATCTGAGTATGAAAACCCTATCACAAGTACTATGGTATGTATTATTTATTATTCAATAGGCCTCACTCAATTTGGATCTTAGATACCTCATATATGACCTTTTTCCCTAGAACACATGTTTTACACTAGGTTTTGGACTAGTCAAAAACCCTAGATTCCTTTGCAAAATACCTATGAAATTGTAATGGATTAGGATCTAAATTTTGGACTAGATATAACTTATCCTATTTTAAAATTGGTTTTTTAACCTCGATCTTCGAATCCTTGTAGAAGAAACGTTGTAGCGAAAATTCCAAGATGGCTCGTTTTACAGAAGTCGGTCATGAGGAAAGAGCTTTAATACCAAATGTTATGCAACCAAATCCAAGAAATAAAAAATGCAGAAATAGAGTGAAGAAAGTAATCCACACCTTAATAATTAAGAATAGAGATGAATAGTAATCCTATTCGAGGGAGGAACTTCCTTACACAATGTATTGTGTACCCAATACAAGACAATATACAATGCTTACTAAAATGAAAATATATCCTTCCTATATATAGGAGACATAGGTGTACAATAACAACTAATAGACCCACTAATAGATCTAAGCCTACATTAATAATATGTATTACACCACCATATAATGGGTAAAGTTCCACACTATAGGGGGGATTTTGTCCAACATTTAGGGCTTAACAAAAGAACTCTTCATTAGATCAAATTAGGGGTCTAAAATGAGTCTTATAAGAAAAAGAACCACCTCATAAGAAAAAGATCTATTGAATTCAATAACAAATAAAATTTCAAGAAAAGATTCAACCATAATACTTGACCTGACATATTTGTCATAATAAATTTACTTTTTTAATTCGTATATTCAACTTATATCCCTATGGTTTTGCTCAAATTTCGAGCGGGAGCACCCATTGGATGTAGAATTAGAGGGACCCCACACCACAAAAAATGTGAAATACATTAAAAATGTGTTACTTGAAAGTAACATTTTTTTTAATGTATTTCACGTTTTTCATGAGGTGGGGTCCCTCAAAAGTATACAACATGATTAATTATTGGACGTAGAATCGAATTCCGCATCCAACGGGTGCTTGCACTCGATATTTGGGATATAACAATTTTACCTAGAACACCTTTTTTCAAACCCCGATTGGAAGAATGTTTTAGGGACAAATTGAAACTGAGGTATAATTGGGATTTCAGCTTCTATAGGTATAAAAAATTTTCCTATTGTAACCTGATGTTTCCACTTTTCGACACACAAGTATGACCTAATTTGGATTCTCCTGTAGAAATTTATTTCAAATGTCCCAACACTTATTTATTTATGTCCTTTCAGGAGAGCATACTTGTACGGTATACCACGTGTCCAATATTTTGTATATGAGGATGAAAATCCTATCAAAAGTACTATGGTATGTATTATTTCTTATTCAATAGGCATCACTCAATTTGGATCTTGGATACCTCATATATGACATTTTTCCCTAGAACTGTTTTATACTAGGTTTTGGACTAATAAAAAAACCCTATATCCCTCCGCAAATATCTATGAAATTGTAATGGATCAGGATCTAAATTTTGGACTAGATATACCTTATCCTATTTTAGAAGTGGGTTTTTAATCTAAACCTTTGAATCCTTGTAGAAGAAATGTTGTAGCGAAAATTCCAAGATAGCTCATTTTACAGAAGTCAGTCCCGAGGAAAGAAATCCGATACCAAATGTTATGCAACCAAATCCCTGAAATAAAAATAGCAGAAATAGAGCGAAGAAAGTAATCCACACCTTAATAATTAAGAATAGAGATGAATAGTAATCATGTTCGAGGGAGGAATATCCTTACAAAATGTATTTTGTACCCAATACAAGACAATATACAATGCTTACTAAAATGAAAATATCTCCTTCATGTATATAGGAGACATAGGTGTACAATAACAACTAATAGATCTAATGCTACATTAATAATATGTATTACACCACCATATAAGGGGTAAAGTTCCACACTATAGGGGGGACTGTGTCCAACATTTAGGGATTAACAAAAGCACTCTTCATTAGATCGAATTAGGGGTCTAAAATGAGCCTTATAAGAAAAAGAACCACCTCATAAGAAAAAGATCTATTGAATTCAAGAACCAATAGAATTTCAAGAAAAGAGTCAACTATAATGGTCGACCTGGCTTATTTGTCATAAAAACATTGCTTTTTTAATTCGTATATTCAACTCATCTCCCTGTGGTTTTGCTCAAATTTCGAGCGGGAGCACCCATTGGATGTAGAATTAGAGGGACCTCACCCCACAAAAAATGTGAAATACATTAAAAACGTGTTAGTTGAAAGTAACACTTTTTTTAATGTATTTCACGATTTTCGTGAGGTGGGGTCCCTCAAAAGTATGCAATATGGGTACTTATTGGATGCATAATTGAATTCCGCATCCAACGGGTGCTTCCACGCAATATTTGAGTAAAATGATAATGAGATAAGTTGAAAATACGAAGGAAGAATGTTTTTTCTCTATTCCTCCAAAATTCATAAATATTATTTTATTATTTTCCTTGGCAATCCCATTTTGGACCTCAAATTTGCTTTAATGCCAAGAGTTTCATGATGTTTTTGCTCACTTTTATTCATAAATTGTCAACCTAGATCTAAATATCATTGAGCATCACGTGGACACATGGTTGGACACATCACCCATTCATTAGAAACAATGGCTTATCCATCCTTCAAATTTCCTAACAATTTAAACATAAATCAATTAAAGTTCACATAATTAGTTATATCTACCCAATCACCTATACATCATTGGTATTTAATTTTGTCCCCATCAACAACATGAAATGCACCATTTCTATCTCAACTATCTTTTGTGATCTCAATCAATATTTCCCCAAATATAACTTCCCCACTCCTTTCATTGACCAAGTGATCGATGAATACTTTATTTCCAAGCACTTATTTGGATGGTGAGAAAGTGCAGTTCCTTGTAAATATACAATACATGAATATTTTCTTTAAGAAACAGTGATTTTGTTTGTATATATGAGGGAAGGTTCATATATACTCTTTTCCTTTCTTTATATGCACAACACTACATGCCCATTTGTTGAATATATGAATGAGAAACCTAAATAAAAACAATAACAAAGTAAAGAGTTAACATAAAACTCGGTAAATTTTACAAATTTTGAAGGCCAAGAAAAGAGTCTTTATTTGGTTCCCTTGTTTGTTATGTTATGATTAACTTGCGCTTGGAGTCTTGGAGGACAAGTTGATTCTAAAATTTTCCACCGACGAGATTACTAGGTTTCTAAGCAATTCAAAATGCATTTTTTGAATGAAGGATGGAATAAAATGAAGGATCATCAAACAAAGATCCCTTTGATCAAGGATGGTGATTTGTGATTGGTTAGAGATCTGTATTTGTAGTATTAACAAGCAATTTGGGGCATCCTACATTGAGCACATGTGAATGAAGGGATCTTGAAGAAATAATGCATACATGTTCCATGCTTATAGTGGGGCTCACTTTTGAACAACACAATAAAATGTAGCTAGGCACCTTGGCCCATCTTAAAGGCACAATTTGAAACCACTAAACCACTAAGAAAGTGAGTATAAATGAAGTCCTTTGAGCATTATAACTTTGAAATACATGAGACTTCCTTTGTTGTGCTATCATTTCAATGTTGGAACACTACATGCATTATTTTGAAGTATCTCATTCTTCACTCACGGGAGTGATATACAAATAAATTCTTTAACCATTGAGACTATGAAATGAAAAAAAGGCATTGAAGTATTTTAGGAAGTTTGTCCTCCCAAGCTCCAAATACAGCATGTGGTAATTGTACCTGCAATATATGAAGGACTTTGAATTGTTTAGCTTCCTTAAGCCCCAAAGGCATAAATAAATGATCCTTTCATTCATTACAGAGATAAAATATGAAGGACCATCACTACAAAGCATTTGACTCACCATTTGGACCCCAATGCATATTATAAACGACAATTCAAAGTGATTCATTTTCCCGAGGCTTGAAAGGGAAATTCATTCATAGAGATCCTGAGTTCCACTCCTATTTGTCCTCTACCAAATTTTACAGAGTTTAGAGGTAGGGTTCACCATATGTTTGGGAATCCAATCACTACAAATTTCTAATAGAATGGAGATACCAAAAGGAGGTGAAAAGTACAATAGTAGTTGTGGTTGTTATGAAATAATTCAAAGAAGCATTACTCCAAACTAATGACCCATGGATTTTATCAAAATGAAAATAATTGAAACTTTTAACTTTAGTTTTAGTAGTTCATATCTATGATGAATCAATCATAAGGACAAGGTAGGCAGAGATGCCTATTCTCTCATAAATATCAAATTCATAGGTAGTTGAGGCTATGTGAGTGGTTGGGTATTTAGTAATACGAACAATCACCCCACTAACCAACAATTTACCTCATAAACTATACGTTAGAAGAATCCAAAGAGGGCTAGGTTCAATCATGGTAGTTCTAGTGAATGCTATTGGCTTTGCCTCATGACCTTGTTATATGTAAGTATCTCCATCACTCTCTCCTCTTTTTTATGTATATCAAATTTCCTTTAAAAATTGTAATTAAAGATTATATCCCCATAAATTATCACTAGGATGAGTAATGGAATAATAAGTAATATGTTGGATCTCTTACTTAGAATGACCATGATGAATTAAATTATTTTGATCAATAGAACTCCCAACTATTATGTTTGTTCAATTGATTATTTGTCTTTGATATTTAATGTACGTCATTTTCAAATTTCTATATAAGTCATTAACTATAAGCAACAATTAAACAACACAACTTAAAAATATGTGTAGGTCATTACCTATTAAACACAATTAAAGAATACATCTTAAATATGTGTGTACGTGGTTCCTAATTAAAGATAACCAATAAAACACAATGGCGTTTTAACTTTCAAAGATAATCATTATGAAGGCATCTTTGAAAACTCTATTGATCACACATTCCCTTTCGATATTCACTTAATACTTAATCCTAAGTGAATATCGAAAAGCTTAATCCTTTTCCATATTTACTTACGAGTAAAGTTGGTCACACATTCCCAATTAAATTGATGTAAACTAAAGTATAGTTTAAATGATGTATAGTGACACTCATCATCTCCGTGAATGATGGTGTGATAATTCATTCTCACAATATGGGTTTCGCTGCAATCCTTGTGCGTATTCAAGTGCTAACTCAATTAATATAGGAATGATAAGTTTCCCTTGAAAGCATTCAATTCAATACGTTTGTTATCCTTATTGTTGTGGCAATGCTCATTACCATTGCATTGATTTGGTTATATATATATATAAATAAAAATAAAAATTAAAGTGGAGGACCATGGAAAATGGTGTAGGAATTAACTTTGTGATCCAAATTAATCATAAAGGAGAGGATGACTTTTTTTAGAAGAAAAAATCTTGTCCTTGTTATTCATGGCGAATCAAAGGGCATCAAAACATACATCCCATTCCTGAGGCTTAGTCGAGAACAACACTGATGTGTCTATGGAACAGGCCAATAAAGGACCAGCTAATACAACCCGTCCATGGGAAAAACACAAATAAAAAAGGCAGAGGAAACATGCCCAAAAAATCCACCCAGTACACCGTAGCCTAGATAATGTCCAGAAGACCTAAGGGCCCATGATCCCTGCCGGGAGACAAGTCGTGCATACCATGAGCATAAAGAGAGAGCTGAGAACATTACCATAAGGATGCCCGCTCCAAAAGACAAAATCTCACAAAGATAAAGTGCCAATGAAAGAAAGGTGGAGAACTAGCTCTGGCACTGCGCTCAAAAGAGTTGAAAGAACCCGCCAATATCAATATTCCCATCAAGAAATTCAGAGAACTTACCAACACTAGGAGCCAAAACCAGGGCCTCCTTTGATAAACCATTAGCTCTCTGATTATGCTCACGGTAAATATGTCTTATATCTAGGCAGGAAAAACAGGCCATAAGGTGTTTGATATCCTCACACTAGTGTTCCAAAGAAAGAGAATCCAGAGAAGCACGGTTGTTTTCCCAGCCAAAGATGACCTTCGAATTGCCAAATATATGCAAGGATGGGATCCCCATATCTTTTGCCACGTATAGCAGAGCCCACAGAGCCAAGAGTTCAACTCTTGTATTTGTGCTATCCCCACATCCCATCAAGAAATTTATGGAATGTGTGTTGTTCAGAGCAAGAACAAAACCAACACCACTCTTACAATTTGTAGCAGTGCCATCGAAAAAACCATAAGGATAAACTAGCATCGGGCTAGGTCCAATGTTCCGATCTTTAACTTTTAAACAGGCACAGGATAATAAAGTATAAAGTAATCAACCTGGTGATGCAAGCTGTGAACAAAGACACTCTTGTAGCAGGGATTTCTCCTTGCTATAGGAGCAGGAATGGCTCCCTTCTATCTATAGGACAGAAGGGTAGGTTCCTGCGTGTGAAATTGCTAAAAAGAAAGAGGAATGGATAGAAAGCAAGGACAGAAAGAAAATGGTGGCCGTGAGACCCTCTGCAAACAATGTTAGGGCTTCGCCTTAGCTACCTGCAAACAATTATTAAGCAAAAACAAACCTGCAAAACATGTTAATAGACAAACCTGCAAACAAACATGGGTCAGAAATAAAAAACTACTAAAGAAAAATGCATAAACAAAACAAGATTATACCTCCTTTGGTGAAATGGGCCACCATGCCCTGGCTGGAAGGAAGCACCTCCTTATCTCACTCAACAATGGAGGAGGAGCTATGGCTCAATGGGGAGAATGGATGGAGGAGAGAGGGATGCAGGTTGCTTGAGAGGCAAAGGTGTCTCAAGGCATCCACGGGAAGCATAACAGTATGCAAGAGAGGTGTTCTTTGAGAGTGACCCCCCACCCTCCTTTTATAGCTTTTTTTGGGGGTTTTAAGCCCTTGGTCTAGGATTTAGCCCCTTCCGCCCTAACTTTAGCTCCTTTTAGGGTTTTAGGCTCCTTTGACGGGTTTTAGCCCCTTTTTGGAGGCTTTAGCCCCTAGGAGAGTTATTTAGGCTCCTTTTTGGGGGTTTTAAGCCCTTTTCTTCATTCTTAAGCCTTTTTGAGGGTGTGGGGGTCTAATGGAGTGATACAAGGGTCGTGAATGGGTGTCCTTGGGTGGTGTAGGCCATGTAGAGCTGAGTGGGGGATTTTTTGGGTTAACAGATTGCCCCCTAATGTGTGAGGGCAGGAGCTCATCGTATGGCTGATGGGCATCATAGGATTTGCTGCGTAGAGGTGGTGCTTCCAAGGCTGGGGCATGGTGGCTTTTGTTTTTTGTATTAATATGGTTCCCATCAATGGGTGAGATACAAATATTGTGTGACATGTATATGGACAAGGCAGGCATCCCCATGCTCGTGACAATGTCAAAAGAATAATTTGATCTATGCTCTAAAATACAAGAGCCTATCATATACAACTGATGATACAATAATGGTTGCCTCAATGTGAGGCTGAATACAATACTAATCTGGTACATTGGACCCATGGCATTCTCATGGAATGCTATATCTTCATGACTGACGACCTGCTGGATCTGGAACGATACATAGTTGTATGGACTCGCTGATTGAGAGTCAAAGTCTCTATGGTACAAGTATGCTGCATCAATCATAAATCTATATAGAAGCATTGCTGGGGCTTCTGAACACTGTCTCCAACGCAACCCGAAAATCACAAGGGACATAACCTATTTAGGTCCCTTGAGTAGACTCATCAATGTGCTAGAGTCAGGTGACATCCAGGGTCTTCGACCAAGTACTGTGCGGACCAAACCCTGTACGAATCTCAATGGTGCGATGATGTAGTTGGAGTTGAGCACGTGAGAAACAACCATCTCAAGAGGCACTAAGGACTCCTCTCAAGTGGTCCAAGGAACTCATCAATGATGTTAATGAAACCAAGATACAAGGACCTCTGGGTCTATCCTCTTGAATATGTGTGTTGTCGTCAACAGAGGGAGACCTACCCCTAGTCAAGGCAATGGTGTTTCCTTGACCAGAAGCACGAGCGAGATAACCGAAAGGTGTGAGATAATCTGCGGACTAACCCACTAAACGGGGGGGGAGGGAAAGAGTTGAACATCGACAGGGGGGGTGTAGTAGACTCAAAATTCCTTTGTTCAGAGTGTGACAACAGGGCAGATCAGGAAGCAAATGAAACTGACTCATGGGAATGGGATCATAGCTGTAATACTGGGAATGTCACTGCAGATGGGAAATACTTGGAGGAGGTGGACACTTTTGATACTGATGGGATCCAAGGAAGACACATTGCAGAGTACTCTGAACAAAGGCGACCCAATGTGGGAATGCTGCCAAACTATTTTCTGTGAGGTGGTGTCTAGGGACACTGTTGTGGTACGATCTCGTAGATTTTTTGGCGAGCCCGAGAAAGTAAATGCTCGATGGTGCTTTCAATTTTTAGAGAGTCTGAAAGCATGAAGAAGACTCTAGTGGGGGCTCTTTTTCATTGTTAGTCTCCTGTGCCTGAAAAAGGATAAAAGTATACATAGGAGAGCTCGCCCATCCTGTAAGGGATGAAAGACTTCTTTACCGTTGGTAGTCCAATCAGGCTAGAAAAGGTTAAAACCTATAATGATTGTACGGTCATTCAGATACTTTTACAAGCATGAACGAAACCAAGTTTGCTCGGCAATATTTTCTTGATGAGAAGGTCGGAAAAGAGCTTAACGACAACCCATGGTGAAGTGCGGCCCCTCTACCCGAGAAAACATAAAAGTATGCAGAGGGGAACGGTCTTGGCTTGAATACGCCAAGGTGGTCCTTTTCATGAGATGGTCTACATGGTCCACAAAAGGAGATAAACGAGACGATGTAGATGCCCTTTCCTATTCTTTAATGAGTGGGAAAGGAAGCAGCTGCGCTCGGCTATCTTTTCATTGTTTTAAGGAGTCAGAAAATATCTTAAACAAAACTCTAGTATAGTCAACCGATTGTGGTGGCACAGGTGGTGCCCCATGTTGGGACGGTGGATAGAGGTCCAAAGATCATCCGCATAGTACGAATAGAGCAGAAGGCTCTCAAACATACCAATACATGTGTGGGATGGATCGCGACAGAGGTTCGCGAGTTGGTGCGGCAGAGGCACGCAAATCGAGGTGGCTCTCGGACAAAGTTCAGGAGAGCATGTGTGTGTGTTGCGATGGACGAACTTGACTACATGCAATGTGAGTGCAAGCCCGGGGGCACTTACATGTCAAATACGTGCAAGAAAAATAAATCGTTTTGTGGACAATGGTCCAGCGGTCCTCGTAAGGTGCGGTGGATAGAAAAGACAACTATGTGTTAAAATACAAAACAAAACTAAAAAAATGGAAACCCTTAACGGGAGGTGGCTTGAAAACTCGCATGAGTAGTAGTTGAGAAGTGTGATACAAGTACAGGTCCATAGACACTTGCATCATCATGTCATGGCTCGTAAATCAAGGTAACTTCCGAGGAGCGGTCCCAATATTTATCTGTTAAACATGAGACAATGGTCTCATAAGGAGATGGAAATTTGAGACTGGAGGCGTGAGAGGTGTCTCGAACCAGTTCCGGGTGACTTTGGATTAGCAGCTGATGGTGCTGCCCCTGACTTGTGCTAAAAAACATTGAAAAACAAGAAAGGGAAAAAACTACGCTATAAGGGACTCATAGTGGTTATTTCAGGCATAGACTCTCTTGAGGTGGAGCCCGTTGCATGGCTTCTTCAAGAGTCGACCGTCTGAGTCAGCGAAGAGGTATGCCCCCTTGCCGAGACAAAGGTCATTGGCAAGGCGAGATGACAAAATATGGTATTTTATGGGAAGAACCGATTCCACACTATGGTTTAAAGGGAATGGGGTAAAACCGAAGGCGGTCTTACATATATCTCCATCATCATGTAAGTGGTGCCAGGATAGATCAGGTGGATCTTCCATGGTCGACGAGATGGAAGGGAAAATGGTGCTAGAGATCATGTAAATGGTATTGGTTGTGGCTTTGATGGCCTTTCCCCCTGTCTCTGTTGGAGGAAGAGGGGTAGGCTTGGAGACAAGAGGAGTCTTTGATGGACTTGGAGGTAGGTGCAACATCATCTCAATTGGATGGACATGAGTCAACACATCCTGGGGCCTTAGAGGTAGGGTAGGTGGTTTAAGGTACCACACAGGATCTCCCAGTGTGAAATCCTGTAGATTGTGGGTTGCCAAGACATACTTACTCACAATCTCGGATGGTAGGAAAAGGAAAAGAAAAAGAAAAAGGAAAAGGATCATGTTGATCGGGAATGAACCCCACTGTTTCCCTGGTAACTGAGGTTGAGGTTGCAATTGAGGTTGCGGCTACAGATGGAGCTGCGGTTGCGGAAACAATGGAAGAGACAGGTCTGATGGACCGTCGGTGATGGTGGAGACAAGAGGGTCTGTAGAATTGGACATCATGTAAATGGACAGGGTGTCCGAAGAAGAAGGTGGGGGGTGAACTTCTTCAATCAGAGTGATCCCAGATTCAAGGGAATGTTGTCGAAGGTCGGCTAAAGCCATTCAAAATTTAGGCAAGTCTTGGCAATGGTGAGAATAGTGTCCATACAATCCATAAAGGGCACAAGCATGGTTTGTTCTCAATGCCTTGTTTCTGACTATCGGTGTGGTTGGGAGTTCAACCACGGGGATGTTTTCGTTTGTATCCATGGCATCCAAATGCACACGGATCATTGGGATTTCAGGGCAATTCTGAGTTGGATGACCCTGTTGTTCGCAGATGGCGCAAGGCGAGACTTGTCGCGGCTCTACGGTAGCTTTCACATTCTTTCCCCTGGCCCTTTTTGGGTGGGGCGGTGTGGGTGTGGGTGCGACAGTTGGATTTTATGGATCGGGTGGAGGGTGAGATTTGACTGTGATGGGTTGCACCGGGGTTAAAACAACCTGGGGCATTATTGGTTGAGCTGGTGGATCAAGATACCACATTGGAATTCCCAATGTAAAGTTGGGTAGGCTTAAGGTGGCCATTACCGGCTTGCTCATGACACCAGATGGGGGGAAGAGGAAGGGAATCGTATGGATTGGAGATGAGCCCAGATAACTCCTGGTTGGTTGCATGTGGGGATGCGGTTGTGGTTGCGGTTGCGTGTAATGCTCCTGCTGCGAGTGATATTGCGGCTACGAACGATGTTGTGGTTGGGGTTGTGGTTGTTGTTTGGGTGTAGCGGTGCTGGATGAGACCATGCACAAGTCCACAGTCTCATTTTGTGTTGGTGATGGTGACACTGAGGGGAAAGGAACCGTCATGGTGGGATGGGCAAACAACCTAGGGCCCACATTCAACAATGGGGAGGCTAGTGTGTTGTCAACCATAGTGTTGATTACAGGGACGACATTAGTGTGTGTGGTCATCCCTTGTGGCTCAATGGTGGTGATGGTAGGGATAACGTTGGCAAGTGCTGTTAGCCCTTGCGGATCGTGATAAGTAAGCTAGTCAACCATCACGATTTTCCCTTTGTAGGGGAACATCATGAGATGGAAGACAGTTGATGCGACAGCTCTCATGGCGTACATATAACTTCTTCCAAGGAGAAGGTTATAGTCCAATTGAGCATGGAAAAACTCTATGTCAATCAGAACTGTTTTCCCAGCTAATGTGATGGGGACATGGGGGAGAATTCCTTGGGATTTAGTGGGATGGCCATCATAAGCCCGTAGAGTTGTGGAGGATGGTTGCAGAATTGGGGATCCAAGTTTCTGCCAAACCAGGGTGGACATAATGCACGTGGATGCCCCCTCATCCACTATGCATCGGTGCATGATAGGTTCCAAAGAGAGACCGAGATTTGGAAGGCAATGGTGGATGACATGCGTGGTTCTCCGTTCTTCGTGTCGAATGTGATCAACTTGGAGTCGGAGGGGTCTACTACCCTAAGGGCGGCTAGTAAGGCTTTTCGTTGCATTGAACACATTTTAAGTACCTTAAGAGCGGACATGGCGGTTGGTGTTTGGGCCAAATCATCCACAATGCTATAGCTGACAGCATCTCTAGCTGTGGCGTTGTTGGCCACTCGGTGTATGGGGGGGCGGGGGAAAGGGGGTAACTGAAGAGGTGCATTGACCAATTTGGACGTAGATGTCACTGATGTGTCAGCGAGTTCGGTGCTGGTACCGCACTGATTCTGTCTAGTTTGCATGTTGACCTCTTTAGTCATCATGGCTAGTAAGTGATGAACACTTGTTTCGGCCGTGGAAGGTGCCCTCGGAGCATTGGGATTGGGTTGGGGAGGGGGTGCGGTTTCCACCAATCCTTGGATAGGTAGTGGGTTCTGGAGTACCATAGGAGGAGGTCCTTGTGGTGCCAGCGTGGGTTGGGCTTGATTTGCAGCATTGGTGGCCTGTTGAACCTCGTTCCGAATGTCCTGCTTAGCGCGACCCATGAAGGAACAATTGAATGTGTAGTGCCCATAAACATCACAGAGTGTGCACAATTGGTTTGTGTGCAACGGGGCGTTGCGTCTTGGTGCATTTTGTCGTGGGGGGTTTTGGGCAGGTCGGTTTGCTGCGGCATTATTGGGAGGGTTTGGTTGTTGACCGCCTCCCTGCGGTTGGTTATTGCCTTGGTTCTGGGGCCTTTTTTTATCTAGCTTGCCCTTGTTGATTATTGGGGGTAGGCTAGTTGGGACGGTTTTGTTGTGTGAACACTTGTCCCAACGGAGCGGGTGGAGCGGGGGCGGGGGCTTGAACTGCTTACACTGGTGGTGCATAGTAGATTTCTGGGGGTGGCGATGCCACAAATGTGGGAATTTGTCCTACATACTACTGTGTTGGCCATGCCATGGCCTGAACCTACTGTGGTGGCACAGGTTGTGCATAGGAAGTTGTTGCTCTGGACTGGGACATCATTCTGGCATAGTCCGGAGTTTGGTTTTGGTAAGAAACACTAACAGTATTGCTTGGTTGTGGTGGAGCTACAGGTGGTGTTGGACGGTGATGTGGTTGTTGAGAGACTGAACCTATGATGCGATCTGCAGCATGAGATGCCCCCAGTGCATCCTAGTAGGAGGTACTCGGACAAGGAGCGTCTGGAATGACAGTGTACAGATATCCAGACTGGGCATAGATTAGGTCAAAGTATTGTGCTTTCAGTATAGCCTCTTCTTCGGATTGGGGACGTTCAGATGCAACGTCCTTTGCTATGGGACGAAGAAAGGTCTTGAGGAACCAATCCAAGAAGATCCTATCGTCAAGTTGGATTTTACATACGCTGTGATGTTTCCACCACTCATGGATATGGTCAGTTATATGTGTCGCGGTGCTCTGGCGACAAGATAACAGGATCTCCACCCGTTCATCATATCTTACAAGGAGTTGGAAATATTGTAGGAACATGAAAGCTAGGGAGTTGAAATCTGGGTATTTAGACTGTGGTAGCTCAATGTACCATTTTGCCGCAGCACCTGTAAGGGTGCGTTGGAATAGCCTCAGCCTGATGGAATCATCTACGATGTTGTTGGATGAGCACCATAGATGGAATGTCATAGTGTGGTTTTGGGGGCATTCCCTTCCCTTGCCTTCAAACTTGGGGATGTCTAATGGCAGCTTAGTTGGCATTGGAGGCCAAAAAGCTTGATGGCGAATGAGGTTGTTTGTTAATTGAGCCAAATTAGGCAAGTTAAGGTGAGCCATGAAAGGTGGATTTGACCCCAGGTTAATATGAGATGGGGCAGCGATGGTGGTGGGGTTTGCAGGTGCGTTATGCATCTGCACGGTTGGGGTTACTTGTGGTGGCACCATTGTGGATGGGCCAATGCCCCCAAGTGTGGTGGGAGGGACTGTGTGGGTGGAGGGGACATTTCCCCCATGTATGACAGTAGGGGCAATGTAAGTGGACGGTCCACTACCCCCCTGTGTGGCAGGAGGGGTAGTGTGTGTGGAGGGGCCACTGCTCCTGTGTGTTGAAAGTGGGCCAGCTTGGCTGGTTACTATGGGTGGTGGCCGCTGACTAATGACAGTTAACATGACTGTGCTTGGGCCACCTGTAGGGTTGTTGTTGATAGGTTGTGGTGTGGATAGGGGTCCACTTGCTATGGTTATGCCAGAAAATGGATCCGGATTTGCACCAGCCATGGGGCTTGATGTTGCAGTATGGAGGTCTGGTTCCGACTGATATGGGTCTGAATTTGAATCAGAGGCTATGTGGCCTTCTGATGGTGTAGGAGATTAGTGAGAATGGTTTCAACGGTGTCAGTTTAATGTCCTGAATGGTGTTGGTTCGCCTCTTAGGCGTGAGGAAGAGCGTGGAGGATCAATTGTGTTAGATTTTATGTATGAAATTGATGGGAATGATGTTTGGACCTCGGTTTCAATGGCTTCCTATTGGTTGTAGGTGGTCACTCGGCCACCAAGACTGCCAGAAGACAACGCTTGGATTTTTCCTCACGGGCATTTCTACTCAATCGTTGGGGGTCGTTGCCCATTTCGCTTGGCAATTCCTCTCAGCGGCCAGTTACTTTGGGGTTCTTGTGGTACTCCTCACAATGAGTTCCTGGGCTGAGCCCAAGTACTTCCCATGGTTGAAACAATTGGGGACTTATGTCCTCAAAGAATACAGATTTGTTTGAACTTAGTGTAAATTGATAAATTTTAAGGCTCTCTCAGCGTCATGAACTGAGTTGGGTTGATTACTTGGTATGGTGTATTTTTTTTTCTGTCTTTCTGGTATTTGGTAGCTACAAATGGTTTATGAATTCATCATATTGTGGTAGAGTTCATGTCATTATGTATGTAAGCATTAAATAATCAGAAATTTGTAAACAAATACAGTTTTTAACCCTGAATGTTGATGGCCTAACTAGATGACTACCCCAAACTAATATTCCTCTTCAACCAAGAGAAGGTGCTAGGCTCTCAACACAATGGGACTAATCCCATCCGTAGATCCACAATTCACCTCCCAGATGCAAGGTTGGTCAACGGGGAGGATGCTTAGCACTGTGAGAATCCCTCCTTCTCTACCCCCTCTACCTTCCAGGTCATCCAATTTTAATGGTCTAGAACAATATTCAATGAAGAGCCTAGGACTATATGAGCTTGCCCTTCGTTGTATCCCAGAATACCCCGGAGGGTGATGACTGGGTAGAGGAGGAAGGGTAAGCAAGACTGTAATAAAATAAGGGTAAGCAAGGGTACCATTGACAAACAAGGAAAAATTTGTGGATGATAGACAGTCCATGATCCAGTTAACACCCCCCAAAGGCACACCAATCTGTAATAAAATAAGTCTAAGATAAGTCCAATTCACCCAATCAAATGCTTTGACGAGGTTAAGCTTGAGAATTAGGGCACATTTATCCCTAGTCTTAACAGTGTGTAAAGCCTCCTGGGTGATACCAATGGGTTCAATAATCTACCTGTTCTTGAGAAACCCAAATTGTTCTAGTGAAATGGATCTATCCAGAAATGGTTTTAACCTAAGGGTTGCAATCTTAGAAATGAGCTTATATATCGGATTGCAAAGGGAGATAGGTCGAAAATTAGCAAAGGAAAGAGGTTTTTCTTTTTTTGGTATCAAGGATAAGAAAGTAGAGCTCGGTGAAGGAGCAACTCTCCCTTTAACCTTGGATGATTCAATAGCAGCCAGAAGATCACCTCCAACCAGATCAAAAAACTCGAGGAAGAATTATACTAGCCATCCATCAGGGCCAAGGATTCTATCCTTTTTAAAATATTTTAGTGCCCCTTCAATTTCTCCCAAGGTAACCAGTGAGGAGAAGCTATCGGCTTCTTCACCTATAAGATAGAAGGGAAAAAGTTGAATTACCTTAAGTTGTGCCATGATATTTGTCTGGTTATCATCCTTAAAAATCTAAGAGAAGTGTTTGATACCCATCTCCTTTAATTTACCTTCATCTTCCACCCAGGAGTCCTCATCATCTTTTAGAGGCCATTTTGAATTGCAATTCCTGCGGGTCGAGGCCACAGAGTGAAAGAACTTAGTATTTGCATCCCCCAACTCATCCCAGGTAGTTATGCTCTTCAATTACTAGTTCAGGAACTCATGCTCTGTCAACACTTTCTTTTTCTTCTTGAGATCATGTAGGGATCTCTGATTCTCCTAGGAAAGTATACCCATGGCTGTAGATTCAGAAGAGCCTCAATTTCCAGGTTTCCAGGTCTAGTACAAGAGAGTCCCTCTTCATATCCATAGATTTAGATCTAGTCCAGACTTTTACCTTTTTCTTTTGTAACCTAAGCTTTTGTGATAGATAACACATGTTATCCTAAGGATCGACAGGCACCAACAAGGGCCATACATTCTTTACCATCTGCAGGAAATCCATATCCATGAGCCAAGCACGATTGAACTTGAAAGGGCAGTTGTGGTCCCTATCCCTAGTCATCCATTCAAGGAAGATAGGAAAGTGATCAGAGACATCCAAAGGGGGTGACCAAGCTCTGTATCTAGGAAGAGAGGTAATCAAATCCGATGAGATCAGGAATCTGTCAAGCCGTTTATTAATTCCCTTATCCCCGACTCTTCCATTCCTCCAAGTAGGACCTGCACATGTGGGGGAAATGTCCACCAGGTTATGATCAATGATGAGCTGAGAAAAGAAGGGGCCAAGAGGGTCCAATAAAGCTTTATTCTCCCAAATCTCTGCAGCATTCAAGGTAAATTTCAAATCACCCGTCGGGGTCAAGTTAGGTAAGGCAAATAATCCACCAACCATGACCCTTTTCCAAAAGATATCCTGGTTATGATCAGGCCCATAACAGTTTAAGATAAAAAGGGTAAGGTGTGAACCTCAAAACTTAGCCTTTACTAAAAGGCCAACCACAATATCATAAGCCCTATAGCGTACCGTATGAGGGTTCCATCCAGTAAGTATGCCTCCTGACAGACCCACAGCGTCAGTGGCATAGAAATCCCAGCCGGGGAAAAGATTTGAAAATGCGTGAAGGGAAGGATAGGGACTACACATTGTTTCTTGTAGTAGAATCATATCAGGTGCAAGGGATAGAAAGAGAGAGTGAAGGTTCCTTTGTTTGTCCGAACCCCCAAAACCACAAACGTTAAGAGAAATAATTTTCATCAAGGACCACCTAGTGCAGGTGAGTGTGCTCTAAGTACCATGGACTGTGTGGATGAGTGACCTCTTGCAACATTTTTTATGCGAGTCAACAGCGGAGTGTAGGGAGAAGCACCAGAGTCGACCACTCTCGCAGGCCCTGGGTTTTTTTTGCTTTTGAATGGTGACATTTTCAAAACGTATTGAATCCAGTGGCAGAGTAGATGGTGTTAAGGGGGTTTTCCCCGAGAAGATGGCAAGGGACTTCAAAAGATAAGTGTCAGAGAAGGAAGGAAAATTGCAGGGACTAGGGGGAGTATCGTCCAAGTGGTCAGGAGAGCCAGAACTAGTAAGTGGTGGAAATTCATCATGGGTGTAGAGGGGGGCATCCTCATAAGCGAGAGGTGACTTAGAAATAGGAATGGGGGACTCCACCTGAGAGGAGATCAATGGCAAAGAAGGTGGTGATACTGGGTGGGCTAACAGGAGTTAGGTCGGAGAGGAACGATGGGAAACCCCTGAAGCGCAGACTTGACCAAAGATGCATCAACCTCATAATCCTGAATAATCTATAAATCCTTATCCGACACATCTGCAAATAAAGAGAGATCTTGTGAATACTTACCAGTCGAAGGGTGATTCGGGAAGGTCAAAGCAAACAACAGTAGAGGCAAGTCCTTATGTGCTAGAGAGGGCATTCTTTGCAGACTCAACGTGTCAACCTCATAGAGGAGAGAGGGACAGACCCAACACAGATGGCCAACCAAGTGACATCTGCTACATCTGAAAGGGATGTGTAAGTAATCAAGTCTTTGGAAAATAAGGAGGTCATTTCAAAGGATATCCACTTCAGCCAGTAGCCCATTTGAAATATCCAAATCCACCAGAATTTTTTCCATTCTTTTGTCGTAAACGTACATAAAATCATCTTCTATGGCCACAAACCTGCCGATAGTGTTTTCCAGACCTACCAGGAAGTCATGGTACTATAGGGGGAATGGAAGCACATGGAGAAGGGCCCATATATGCCGCTTCTTAACCCTCTCATGTAGGGGGTCAAAGTGTACGTGCCAACGGCTCAGTACCAGGGAGCCCTTCCCAATTTTCCAAAGAGAGTCCAGGATGGCAATAGCATGTTCATCCTCTAAAAAACAAAGACAATCCAGCCATTAGCGAGCAAACTGGTAGTTGGTACATAGGTGAGGATGTGCTTCCAATGTTGGGTCACCCATTCTGTCCATTCTTTCTTGCCCACATGAACATACTCGAGTCTTCCCAACAACTCCCATGAGAATAGATCCCCCACCTGGTCCATATATATATCCCGCCCCAGAACATAACGTAACCTGCCCTCCTGTGCCTTTATTTTTTTTCCCTTCCACCTTCTACGGGCCAATGAGCGACTCCCCTGGGAATCAAAGTCATCAGTGTGCCCGATTAAGACCCAATGAGCCATGGAGACTGAGCCCACCCTCCAAATAAGGTACTGTGATAGGTGGCAGAAATACAAGGAAGATACACCGCACCAACAAATGAGACAGGAAACCCCAGAAAGAAGGGAGATTGGCACCCAGTGGAAAAGGAAAAAAGCACCACACCAGCAGTGGGACAAGAAACCCCAAAAGTTAGGCAACAAAGTACTGAGAAGACAAAGTCAACACCCTACCAGGATAAAAGAAACTCAATAACACTGGATATCACTGACCGATAGGAAAGAAAGCCCAGAAAGAAGGCATCGGTCAAAGAAAGATACCAACAAGGGTGTCACAGAGACGAACTCTTGTAAAAGGTTTATGAAGACTAGGAGAAAACCCCCGACCACCCTGAAAGAAATGAAAAACAAAAACTTGAGTGCCAAGAAAGAGCGAAAAGAGAAAAAACCACTGAAGTCAACCCCAAAAGAAGCAGAGAAACATGCAACAGACAGTACTAAAATCGTCAGAGAGGTCATCATACCAAGGGAAATGATGTAACTCCCATGCAACATCCAAGAAAAAAAAATAACAAGAAAGCCAAGAAGCAGGTGAAAGAATGCAAAAGGCAACCACAGAGCAAAGACTAAAGAAAGAAACCAGGTTATTCCCACTTTTTCATTCATGGTTGGTACTAGTCCCCCATAGTGGGGGAGGAACTCCATGAGGAATCGGAGGTGCGACCACTCAGAAATAAACCCCAAGCCACAAAAAAAACAGAAGGAAGGGTGCCAAAATATGACTTACCAGGAAGAAATATGTCAGATCCATGAGGCTAGTCCGAAGGAAAGCCCTGAGTCAGCCACGACGGAGGACAATCCTCGTAGACAGGCGCCATGGCCACAAACCCTGAATCCCTCATTCGCTCTATCGAAGAACAACACTCAATGTGCCTCTAAAGTTTGTGTTTGTGTATTTTCAGACTGACTTCCTATTTACATCATTGGTAGACACAACAAATTTTATATGATAGAGTAAAGAGAAGTATGGAAAAATCTATGCTATCGGTTCTTTGAATGATTACAAAGTTCATTTATTAAGCATATTTCAAGGTTTTTCTTAAATTGATCATTTTACATAGTGACAAAATTGTACTAGATGAAGAATTATGAACAACATCATTATATCACCCAACCAATATTTATCCATGAGTTAGGATTATCATCAAGAGGTTTTAAGCTCAAATGGACTAGATCTCAAATACAATGGATAAATATGAATCAATCACAATACATGCGTTAAATTCAATACATGCGTCGACTTCATTCATTCTATTAGGAAATATGTTTTTGGAATTCCTTGACCATTTAATAGTGAGTTTCTTTACAAGGTATTTTACCAATTTGTTTGTGAGGGAATAATAGTATTTACTATGGATACGAGTGGAGAATTTTCTTTGTGAATGTTAGGTAACCCTTAGTTTCATAGAACCACATAGCTTTTCGGGGTTAGCATAGTTTTAACTTCTTCATCGAAAGAAGAGTTATTTATGCCCATGTCACCTCTTTCATGATTTTATTGATGGGTTTCTATTGAATTTTTTTTATCTTTCATTGATAGATGAGGGATTGAAGATGAATTATTTTCTATTTGTATTATCGAGTAAATTTGATCACACATACCCAATTTGGATGAAAACTCAAATATCATTTAAATTTTATATAGAAAGACATATTAAAGACTTATCATCTGCTTAAATGTTGGACATGTGATAGTTCTTCCTCATATCAGTGATCTTTCTACAATCCTCATGTGTATTCAAGCACTAAATTAAATATGAAACAATGATTTTCCCCCCTTGATACACCTCAAAGCATCCAATTCATTACATTTCATATCCTTGTCTTTGTGGCAATCTTCAGTACCATTGCATTAATTTGGTTATATCTAGAAGGTGAATAATGGTGGATGCATCGATTCTAAGATCCTAAAATATTGATAAAGGAGACAATGACTCCCTATTTTACAATATTACTAGACGCTACACATCGACATGACATAGTAAAGGCAACTTAGATAAAATTCATGCTATTGATACGATAGGATAATTGTATTAAAATTTGACAGGTGACTGTTGGTTGTGGATCCTGGTCTTCAAGATTCATAGATGTTATTGTTCAACTATGTTTGTACCCTAGTTTTACTATATACTTGTCCTAGCTTGGGGGTTTGGGGGGCCCATCCCCCCTGGAAAGGGGGTCCGAAGACCAGTGGGCCCCTGGTGGGGGTTCGGGGGAAAATCCCCCAAAAGAAAATTTTGGGATGTTTGTTGACCAATAGTTTGCGAACCCGTAGTATTTTCCCACTGTAATTACCCTATAAAAGGAAAGCATTGTAATACGACTATTTATTGTATTGTAGCATTGTAAAACAATCTCTATGAGTGTATGAGAGAGATATTGTGAGAGTGCGTAGAGGAAGTGCAACGATGTTACTACCAGTTTTATCCCTTCATTTTCCTGGATGGTATAATAATAAATGACTGACAATTTCTGTGTGGACATAGACCATCTTGGGTGAACCATGTTATATATGTGTCTCTCTTGTAATGTGTTTAATATTTGCATCTTGATTAATTGTTTAATTGTTATTGCTTCACAATCCTATTTTTCTAATAGTGACCAATAAATTAAGTCAATGGGAATAATGGTTACAATGATGTTAGTAAAAAATGGGAGATCTAAAGCCACTACTATAAGAAATAATATGCAGAAAGAAAAAATGAACTGCCTCGTGGATAAAAATGAGCAATATCGACAAACAAAAGAACTGAATTTGGAAGATAGAAATGAGTATTGCAATGTGTATCTCACAATCCACTGGACCTATTTCCCCTATCATCCGAGGCTGAGTGGAAGAAGATGGATATAGAGGAAGTATTGGGAGGGGAAGGGAGTCTAGATGAAAAATTGTGCTACTAAATGGAGGAGGGTCGTTGGTGGGATCTAGACGATATCCACTAACTATGAAATCTGGAATGGCAATGTTGTTGAAGTATTTTTGAAGTGTGTATGGTCCTTTGAGGCCATACTTATCAGGGGTTAGGGATTCAACCCATATCCATTTATCTCTTGCTTCCTCAGACATAAGAGAGAACCATAGAAAGGGAGGTGAATGTTGAATGGTGGTTGGTCTCAAAGGTGTCTAGATGGACTTAGAGAGAATTCAAGGATCCTCTTGTATATAAATGGAAAAGCATCTCTTTACTAGGAATCTAAAGAAGCTGGATAGAGTTTGGGAATCCCTAAATAAGCAATGGAACATCCCCTTGATCTCGTAGTAAATGGGGTAGTGGAAAATCAAGTGCTCCTCGGTCTCAATCTCCTAAAGGTGGAAAAGCTAGAAAATCCTATCCAATTGTTAAATATAATGATTGGCCTCTACCCACTGTCTATGATATCTTACTCTGAATTGGCCTAGAGGGATGTGAAGAGTGTGTATCTAATGGAGGATGTTGTACTCTAGTCGAACAATTATTCCATCTCTCAACTCTAAGAATTGCTCTACATAGAAGGCCATATTTGGGAACAACCTACCCTCAAGGTTAACCCAAGTGGTCTGAATAAACTACATGTAAATGTTGATGTATTTGTAACTTCGGAATGTATTCACTTGTATATTTTATGTATTGTACCCCGATGTTCCTATCAGGAAGTATTTGTAATGTAATTGAGTCATGTCATACCCCAATGTTCCTATCGTGAGAATCAATAATGTAAACAAGTCATGTAAAGTCATAGAGGGTAACCCTCCTTATTGTTCAAGGTTTAAAGTCCCCACAGTTTCGGGGCACTAGGGTTATTAGACTCTCCTAGAGAAGTCGGCCCTGGTAAGTTATTGTCAAGTTGAGAATTAGTATGAATAGAGAGTGAGCCTCTCTATTTATCACACAGTCACACACACTTAGTTGTAGCGCATGAGTGAGAGAGAAGGAGCTGGGATAAGAGAGAGAACATATGTCAGAGATCATCTTACTGTCTTTGGGTTTTACTGCTACTATTGGTTCCTATTCTATCTCTGAGGGAGTTGCGGGGCTTTCTCCTTTATGGTTTCCTTGAGGAAAATCTTTGTGTCTATTGTCTCTTGTGATTGATTAATGTGCATTTTATTCTCTCAGATAAGATCCTAAGATAATACTGTCTAAATTGAAAAAAATCTAACATGGTATCAGACCTAACCTAAGAAGAAGACACTGTGTAGCTGCGGAAGCTAGGGATTCTTACTTTTTGGGTCTCTCTCCACAATCCATTAGCAAAAGGAGGCTCGGATGAACCTCCATTGAAGGGTGCATCTTTCTGTTGAAGAAGAATCTGATTCTGAGCATTTTCAGTCTTTGAACTACCACTACATCGGGAAATTAGGGATTTTCACTGAAGAGGAATTTTTGAGTGAGCCCAGGCTAGGATTGCTCTCCTCCTCAAAATAGAAGTTTAGAACAAGAATCAAGGTTTTTAGCTAGGTAGAACTCTGGGAAATTCAAACCCTAATCTGCCCTAGAACCAGAAAACCAGCACTGCATAAGATCAAGTCCATATCCAATTTCCAGCTTCTCAAATTGGTAAGATCTAAATCTTTTGTATTTCCATTTGAGGTTCTCAGATAAGATTTCTCATCACACCAAGCTTGATGAAAAGCTTGAGGAAGGTGATAACTTCTAAGCTTGGAAGTATAGGATCTCCCTGGTTCTGGAAGAAAATGAGTTGGACTCTTACATCAATGAAGAGGTTCTGGTTCTAGAGGGATATGAGTCTAAGGCCTTACACAAAAACAAAATTGGTCATGGCTAAGAGGATTATTTATGATTCAATCAAGGATCCCCTCATACCACAGGTTTCCTCCCTAAAGACACCTAAAGCAATGTTTGATGCCCTAACCAAACTATTTGAAGGAAAGAACATAAATCGAAAGATTACTTTGAGGAACCAGTTGAAGAATGTGAAGATCCAGAATGCAAAGACAATACATTAATACTTCACAAGGGTGTCCCAGATCAAAGAACAACTTAAAGCAGTGGATGAAGAAGTTGAGAATGCAGAGATTGTGATGACCACCTTGAATGGTCTCCCTAGGTCATGGGACTCCTTCATTCAAGGGATTTGTGCTAGAAGAAAGCTAGTCACCTTCAGTAGACTGTGGGAAGAATGCTCAGAAGAAGAAGCTTGGATAGTAGCCAGAGAAGAAAATATGGGAATTGAAGATCAAGCTCTCACAGTACACTCCAAGAAAAGTAGAAGGGACTATAATCATTCCAAAGGTAAGTGTTTTAACTCTAGAAAATCTAACAAGGATATATCTAAATACAAATGCTTTACATGTGATGAAAGAGGACACTTTGCAAGAGATTGTCCCAAGAATAAGAATAGCTCTCACAAGAAGAAAGGAAACAAGAGAAGACACCGTACTCATGCTATAGAGGATGATGAACCTTCCACAAAGAAAATCAAACAAGAAAGTGATGATTCTTCAAGTGATGAAGTATATGTTTTGATTTTCACTCTCACGGGAACTATCACACATGGAAGCAATGATTGGATTATAGACAATGGGGCTTCCAAACATATGACGAGATTCAAAGAATACTTTGTGAAACTGTCTGAACATGAGTCACCTCACAAGGTGAAACTTGGGGATGACTACCAGTATCCAATAAAAGGTAGTGGTGAAGCCTTGTATAAGCTATAATTTGGAAAGTCTATGAAGATGAAGGATGTCTTGTTTGTACTAGGACTAAAGAAGAATCTCCTCTCCATATCTGCATTGGATGCAGAAGGCATAAGGGTTGCATTCATAGATGGCCAAAGGGAAAGACTATAGATGATGCAGTTATGATTGCAGAGAAAGAGGGAGGATTATACAAACTGAAGGGCCAACCAGAACAAGATTTGGTCCATGACTCAGTAGAGACAAATTAACTTTGGCATAGAAGGCTTACACATGTGCACTACATAGCACTACCACTTGCAAGCAAAGTTGTTGAAGGTCTTCCAGAAATACAGACAAAGCATGATGGTGTTTGCAAAGGATGTGTGAAAGGAAAGAACACAAAGAAGACATTTCCAAGGAGCAAGAGCAAGGCAAAAGAATCTTGGAAATCATCCACTCCGATGTATGCGGTCTAATGTCAAACAGTTCATTAAGCGGGTATGTATAGTATATTTTTTTCATTGATGATTTTTCTAGGAAGACATGGATATACTTCTTAAAGAACAAAGATGAAGTATTCAGCAAGTTCAAGGAATTCGAAGCCTTGATCGAGAACCACACAGAAAATAATATCAAGACCTTTCGATTAGACAATGGTGGAGAATTCACATCAAATAAATTCAAAGAGTTATGTAGAAATTCAGGGAATAAGAGGGAGTTAACCACTCCATATAATCCACAGAAGAATGGGGTTGCATAAAGGAAGAATAGAATGATCATGGAAGCTGCAAGGGCAATGCTTCATGATCAAGATCTTCCCATGCATCTATGGGCAGAAGCTGGCAGAACAGTAGTGTATGTACAGAACTATACTCCACACGGAGTACTCGAGAACAAGACACCTGAAGAAGTATTTTTCAGCAAGAAACCAGAGGTCGTCCATCTCAAAATATTCGGTTGTCCTGTGTACATACACATTCCAAAAGAAAAGAGGACAAAGTTAGATCCTTTTAGAAACAAGGGTATATTTGTGGGATATAGTGATAGCTCGAAAGCTTACAGAATATACTCCCCAGGATTCAATAAGATCAACAGAGACGTAACATTCGTCGAAGATTTAGCTTACAACAAATCCAGAAAGAGACCAGTTGAAGACTCTGAAGAAACAGAAGTACCCAGAATTCAAGATATAACTATGAACGATGCAAATCAAGATGAAGATCGAGAAATAGAAGAACCCCAGGTGTTAATTTTTCATCACATTTAAGCTAGCATTATGATCTTAGGATCTTTTCACTGAGAGAATAACAAGCATAGAAATAAAACACAAGCACATCACAAGAGACAAGAGACACAAAGAGTTTTCCTCAGGAAAACCATAAAGGAGAAAACCCCGCAACTTCCTCTAAGATAGAATCAACACCGAAATAGTAAGAGATCTCCCAAAACAGCAGTAGTCTTCTGTCTTCTGTCTAGTCCCAAAATTTCCTTCTCCAGTAGTGCGCCACACTTGGGAGAACAAGTGATTTATTTCACAAGTGATAAATAGAGAGACTCTCACTCTCTATTTATATTCATCCGTTCACTTGAATTTCCTTTTCACACGTAGGCTCAACCTAATAATTACTACTCGAGCCTACACCTTAATTAGTGTATAATAACTCAAGTGCCCCGAAACTGTGGGGACTTACCTAATGACTTGATATGACTTGATTACATTATTAATCCTCCCAATCGGAACATCGGGGCATGACCACATGACTCAAATACATAATAGAAACATCCCGGAATAAAAATCGGGTTACAATACATAAGATACATAGAAGAATACATTCCGAAGTTACATATACATCAACACTCCCTCTTAACTAGGAAGGTATTCTTTCGACACAATTTTCAGCACTGGTCTTCTTCTCTGTATCAGCTGG
Organism: Pseudotsuga menziesii; assembly: GCA_001517045.1. Classification (NCBI taxonomy): domain Eukaryota; kingdom Viridiplantae; phylum Streptophyta; class Pinopsida; order Pinales; family Pinaceae; genus Pseudotsuga; species Pseudotsuga menziesii. The sequence continues at coordinate 513,057 of LPNX010332708.1, forward strand.
ATCATCTCATTTTCAAGTCATCTTCGTCTTCAAGTCATCTTTGTTGGATCTAGACCATCTCTCGATATAGAACATCATCACTGGATCTAGATCATCTCTCGATCTGGATCAACATAAAACATCATCACTGGATCTGGATCATCTCTCGATCTGGATCAACATCACTAGATCTGGATCATCCTCGATCTGGATCAACATCACTGGACTGGATCTGGATCATCACTCGATCTGGATCATCACTGCTGGATCATCATTACTAGATCTGGATCATCACTCGATCTGGATCAACACTGGTGCTATCTCATGATTCTTCTCATCATAGGAAGTTCTACAGAGCCAGCCCTTTTTCATGCTGGTTATAGGCCTACCCTCATGTAGGTCTTCGCCCAGCACTTACATCTAACCTTCTCATCAGAAAGGCACGCCCAGCACTCACATCTAATCATGTAGTAAACTACAATCCCATCAGAAAGGCCCAGCACTCACATTCACCAGCATGATAGGACACACCTACTATCATCTGTGAAATGGCTCAGCACTTACAACCACCAGCATGATAGGACACACCTACTATCATATGTGGAAAGGCACAGCGCTAACATCCACCAGCATGGTAGGACACACCTACTACCATCTGTGGAAAAGCTCAACGCTCACATCCACCAGCATGGTAGGACACACCTACTACCATCTGTGGAAAGGCTCAGCACTTATAATCACCAGCATGGTAGGACACACCTACTATCATCTGTGACAAGGCTCAACACTTACATCCATCCAGGCGGGAACACATCCTGCTCACAATGATGGAAGAGCATGCACTCATATCTGATCATGAGGGGAACACATCCCAGTAATCATATCAGAATGGCCCCTAGTCCTCCTCGACTGAGTTGCCTGGTAACTGACCAGGCGCCTCCATTCTCCTAGAGAATGGCAGTTGCCCTTACATCCGACCTGCTCGTCGGAATGGCCAACACTCACATCTGACATGGAAGGAACTTAATCCTTTAGCCATGAATAGAATGGTTCAGCCCTTACATCTGATCAAGTGGGAACACATCCCTCTATCACATCCAAATGGCTACTCAGTTCTTACACTGAGTGTTCCTAGTAACTGACCAGATGCCTCCATTCCTAGAATGGCAATTTCTCTTACATCTGTCCTGCTCGATAGAATGGCCAACACTCATATCTGACATGAAAGGGAGAAACCCTATCATCATGACAGAATGGCTCAGCCCTTACATCTGACCTACTCGTCAGAATGGCTCTCTCAGTCCCGGACTGAGTGTTCCTGGTAACTGACCAGGTGCCTCCATTCCCAGAATGGCAGTCAGCACTCATATCTGACATGGAAGGAACCAAATCCTCTCACCATGATAGAATGGCTCAGCCCTTATATCTGACCTACTCATCAGAATGGCTTTGGATCTCTAGCACTCATATCTGACATGGAAGGAACCAAATCCTCTCACCATGACAGAATGGCTCAGCCCTTACATCTGACCATGGAAGGAACCAATCCTCTCACCATGTCAGAATGGCTATGGGTCTCATCACCTTCTTTTGGAGGGAACCTCGATCTGGAGAACACCAAGTCTCTCTCTGAAGTACTCGAACTTCAGCCTAGCCAATGGCTTCATCAATACATCAGCTATCTGTTCCTCCGTCGCAACATACAGGAGCTTCACTGCTCCTCTCTGCACCATATCCTTGATATAGTGATACTTGATCTCGATATGCTTTGACTTGTCATGGAACACTGGATTCTCTGACGACTTCACACAACTCTGGTTGTCACAATGTATACAAGTAGCATCCAACTGGAGATCAAATATATCAGACAGTAGCTTCCGTAGCCATACTGCCTCACAACTAGCTGAATAAGATGCGACATACTCTGCTTCAGCTATATTCAGTGCCACACAGGATTGCTTCCTACTAAACCAAGAGATCACACTTGATCCCATACTGAAGCAACATCCTGAAGTACTCTTCCTGTCGACGGCACTGCCTGCCCAATCTGAATCAACATAATCTTCCAGGTTAATCTTCTGATTCTCATCGTACTTGAGCCCATAATCAATTGTACCCTTTAGGTACCTCAGAATATGCTTTGCAGCTGTCAAGTGAACACTCCTCGGATCTGTCAAGTACTGGCTCAAGGTGTTCACAGCAAAGCAAATGTCTGGTCTCGTGTTCGTCAGGTACATCAATGACCCAATCATCTGACGATACATCGTAGCATCAACCGACTCTAACAAAGCATCACTCAATAGCTTCAGGTTCGATGCCATAGGTGTAGCCATAGCCTTGCATTCCATCATCCCGAACCTCTTCAGGATCTCTACTGCATACTTCCCTTGTCCAAGGAATATTCCATTTGTACTCTGCCACACCTCCATACCTAGAACAGTAGTGCATCGACACATAATAGGAGTATCACTGGTCTTCCACCTTCAACCTTGGATCAAAGGTTGGAATCCACTTTACTCTTAGTAAAGCCTAGAATCATCAGTAATCTGCCCATCCTGTCGTACCATGTCGAACCTCGAGATCTTCTGCAATTACTCCCTCTGAAGTGGAGCATCATACTCCCTCTGTCTTTCGTACTCTATGCACTGAAACATTATGTACTGGAGTGACAAGTAGTATCCATCTAGGATCACTGGATACTAAGATCCTCTATCTTGAACTTCTTCAAAAGTTCATCTTGCACCCATCTGTGAGCTTGTCATCCTCTATCAACCTTGTAGCAAAGGTTAAGATATTCATCAAGCTCATCATGTATGTGTTATCCCATGGGTGTCTTCTGAACTTGTACAAGGCCTTCTTTCATTTGCACACATGATTATGCATGTCATGTGACTTCACTTCTATTAGCTGTAAATGTTTCTTTGTAGACTATGCCTTCTCTTCGTGAGAAGCCTCATGCTACGAATCTTGCTTTGTATCCCATGATGTTTCCATCTACTGCATGATGGAACTATGAACTTCTCTTCAGGTCTCGATACTATGCCCTGACATCATTCTTCTTGAACTGGTCTTCCATTTCTTCTTAGTTACTTCTTCTTGTCTGGAAGGTTCTGAATCAATGATGTCACTGCATTCATCATATTATTCTTTGTCTTTGAACTGTCATCACTTGCTCTTTGGAACAAGTCTTCATTCTTCTTTGCTTGTAGGTGATTATGTATACGATATTTCCTACAAGTCAAATGCATTCATATGGTTAGAAACATTTCATAAGGAATATTTATACTGGAAAACACTTATGCATAAATATATGATCATGCAACTACTTTAGCCAATACAACATTCATCCATATCTCATTGAAACTTTCTAGATGCCTTCCATCTCTACCAAGACAACATTGATATTGTGCACTAATCCAATATGTCAGCAAAGAGGTTTCATTCTAGATAAGTAGCAATGGAGAATTTGTATAGCACCATGAGCTACTTACCCATCACATGCATATTAGTAGTATACTGTCATTAATGCAACCATCCTATCATGCATAATACAATAACTGAATATAAACAAATGCATAATATCATGAAATGACAATTGAATACTTATCTTTATTTGTTTCGTGGGTATACTCCTTCTTGAGCCTTTAGCTTTATCATCTTCTTCATTCATGATAGCATTGTTTCTTATCCAAATGATAAGGAGGATAAGAAGTTCTTCAAGAGTTCAGATCTTCATATTCCTCATCGCTTGAGGGATCTTCTTTGGATGGTAAGAGCTTGATCTTCAGTTGCTCCCACCTTCTCTTCTCGAGCTTTTTTCTTCTTGTGAGTTCTCTTCCCAGAGTCTATTGAAAGCAATAACTTTCTTCTGGCACACATTCCTCAAATGAATAAATCCTACGATCCTAGGAGGCCATTCAAGGTGGCCATCACCACTTCTACATTCTTCACTTCTTCTTTTACCGCTTCAAGTTGTTCTTGATTTGAGGGACTATTATGACTGCATGGTCTCTGTATTCTGGATCTTCACATTCTTCAACTGGTTTATTTAGGTCATATTTTGATTTTTGTTCTTCCCTTCAAATAGCTTGAATTTCTTGAAGACCTTCAACAACTTTGCTTGCAATAGGTAGTGCTCTGTAATGCACATGTGCAAGCCTTCTATGCCAAAGCTCATTTGGCTCTACTATGTCATGGATCAAGGCTTGTTCTGGATGTCCCTTCAATTTGTACAAGCCTCCTTCTTGTTCTTCAATCACTACCACATCATCGATAGTCTTTCCTTTTTGGCCATAGGATGACTTGACCATCTATGAATGCAGCCCACATTCCTTTTGCATCAATGCTGAAATGGAGAGAAGGTTCTTCTTCAATCCTAGCACAAACAATACTTCTTTCATTGTTAGAGACTTACCAGAGTCTAGCTTGTATGAAGATTCCCCACTACCTGTTATTGGATATTGGTAGTCATCTCTTAGTTTCACCTTGTGAGGTGATTCATGTTCTGACAGTCTTACAAAGTATTCCTTGAATCCCGTCATATGTTTGGAAGCCCCACTGTCTATAATCCAATCATCACTTCCATGAGTAATGTTAACTATGAGAGCTGATCTCAAAACATATTCATCCTTGCTTGAAGAATCTTCACTTTCATATCTAGATCTCTTTCTGGATGGTTCATCATCCTCTGTAGCATGAGCATGATGTCTTCTTTGGCCTTGACCAAGCTCTTCTTGTGAAGGCTTCTAACCTCGTCTCCCTCTGAAACATGAACCTCTATACTCAGGTAGGTGTCCAATCCAGTTTCTTCAAAGAGATCAGATACTTCCAGGCTTGGAAGTTGTCAACTTCCCCAAGCTTGTCACCAAGCTGATGTGATATATCATATTGAATTGAGAACCTCAAATGGAAATAGCAAAGGATTAGATCTTACCGATTTGAGGTGTCTGTCCTTGTCCCGGAGTTCGCTGATCTAGGGTTGGTCACAGAAACCCTAATTTTCAAAACTTGGAATATTTTAGATCTTATTGGATAAACAGATAGATCTCTTCAAATGGAGCTGTCCAATGTACTCCTTTTTTGAAAACAGTGGAGGGAAGCTCCCGGAACAGGAAGCCCTAATTTTCCAATTTCTTCTGCAGAAATGTCTGTTACTGTTTCTATGATATCTCCGAAATTACTACTCCTATGTGTCTGAAATTTATCACTAAGGTAACCACGCATGTCCCTGATCCAACACTGTAAGTTTCATTAGAATTGGTTTCACCATTTGGGATTTATGATCCTTTTCCCAAGGTGACCTGTTACAGGACTATTCAGAACAGCGAAGTTGTACGGCATGCCACGTGTCACTGGTTCATCTTCTGAGTCTGATACTTGGACCACCAAAAGTACATTCCATGCAATTTTTGGAAAATCTTCATTAATTCCATTTGGACCTCTGTAGCTCATGATATTGCAGATCTTCCCAGATGTCCTGTTCAGGGATGAATTCTGGAAGAGTCTGGAACCCTAACTTGGAGAGATCATATCTCCTGGAGTACAGCGAATCTGAGTCTGATTTTTGGATACAGGCTTCATCAAGATTTTATATTCGGTGCCTGAAATTTTCAGCTTTTGATACTTCACCAATCTCGGAATATAGCGACTGTACCAAAACGTAGCAGTTTTAGTATTTAGGGTGTCTCCTAGCTCAGGGTCAAACTAGGGTTTGACTTTCCTGGAGTTTTACCCAACCAAATTTCTTGATCCAGGTCTCTAAAATTTTGTTTTGATGAGGATAATAACCCTATGCTGGTCTCACTCAAAAATTCATCTTCTGTAGAAATCCCTAATTTCCGCATCGAAGACTGAAAATGCTCGGAATCAAATTCCGCTTCGACAGAGAGATGCGCCCTAAGGAGGAGAGTTGTTCCACCTTACTTTTGCTGAAAATATATGGAGGAAGATCCAAAAACTAGGAAGCCCTATTTCCTATAGCTGCACAATGTCTTCTTCTCAGGTTAGCTCTGATACCATGTTAGTTTTTCATCACATTTAAGCTAGCATTATGATCTTAGGATCTTTTCACTGAGAGAATAACAAGCACAGCAATAAAACACAAGCACATCACAAGAGACAAGAGACACAAAGAGTTTTCCTCGGGGAAACCATAAAGGAGAAAACCCCACAACTTCCTCTAAGATAGAATCAACACCAAAACAGTAGTATTCTTCTGTCTTCTATCTAGTCCCAAAATTTCCTTCTCCAGTAGTGCGCCACACTTGGGAGAGCAAGTGATGTATTTCACAAGCGATAAATAGAGAGACTCTCACTCTCTATTTATATTCATCCATTCACTTGAATTTCCTTTTCACACGTAGGCTCAACCTAATAATTACTACTCGAGCCTACACCTTAATTAGTGTATAATAACTCAAGTGCCCCGAAACTGTGGGGACTTACCTAATGACTTGATATGACTTAATTGCATTATTAATCCTCTCGATCGGAACATCGGGGCATGACCAAATGACTCAAATACATAATAGAAACATCCCAGAATAAACATTGGGTTACAATACATAAGATACATAGAAGAATACATTTCGAAGTTACATATACATCAACACCAGGAACCTGTAGATCCACCCCAAGAGAAGAATCCTCACAAGAGGAAACCTGCATGGGTACGAAAGGCTATCCAAGGTGCAAAAAGATATGGGGCTCTAGAAGAAATGCACAGAGATAGGAAAAGAACCAGGTCCTTCTTCGGTTATGTAGCACTGTTATGTGACATCATTGATAAAGAACCTTCCAACTATGAAGAAGCGGCAGAGAAGAAATAATGGAAGGATGCTATGATCGAGGAGTACCAGTCGATCATGAAGAATGATGTCTAGAATGTTGTCCCTAGACCAGAGGGGAAGTCTATTATGACTTCCAAATGGATCTACAAGATCAATCATGCTGCAGATGGTAGCATAAAGAAACACAAAGAAAGATTCGTAGCTCATGGATTCTCCCAGAAAGAAGGAATAGATTATGAAGATATTTTTGCACCTGTAGCTAGATACACTTCCATCAGATTAGTACTTGCTCTGGCTGCAGTAATGAAATGGAAGATACACCAAATGGATGTCAAGACTGCTTTCTTGAATGGTGTAGTGGAAGAGGAATTGTATGTGGAGCAGCCACTCAGTTTTGAGACACATGACAAGGAGACTCATGTGTGTAAATTGAAGAAATCCCTGTACGGTTTGAAACAGGCACCCAGGACATGGTACGGCAGAATTGATAGCTTCCTATCCAATTTGGGCTTTACTAAGTGTAAAGTAGATTCCAACCTTTACTATAAGGTTGAAGAAGGGAACCCAATGATACTCCTACTATATCTAGATGATCTGTTTGTAACAGGTGTGGATGGGTTGATTGCTTATACAAAGAGGAAGCTTGCTGTCGAGGTAGAGATGAAGGACTTGGGTATGATGCACTACTTTCTAGGCATGGAGGTGTGGCAATGTATAGATGGAATCTCCCTAGGACAAGGGAAGTATGCAGTAGAGATCCTAAAGAGGTTTGGGATGATGGACTGCAAGGCCATGACCACACCTATGGCATCGAACCTGAAGCTATTGAGTGATGCTTCATCAGAGACTATTGGTTCTATGATGTATCATCAGATGATTGGATCCTTGATGTACCTGATGAATACGAGACCAGATATTTTCTTTGCTGTGAACACATTGATCCAGTTCCTAACGGATCCGAGACATGTTCACCTAATTGTTGCAAAGCATATTCTGAGGTACCTAAAGGGTACAGTTTATTATGGGCTCAAGTATGAGGCAGATTAGAAGATTAACCTGGAAGGTTATGTTGATTCAGATTGGGCAAGAAATTCCATTGATAGGAAGAGCACTTCAAGGTGCTACTTCAGTATAGGATCAGGTGTGATCTCTTGGTTTAGCAGGAAACAATCTTGCGTGGCACTGAGTACAACTGAAGTAGAGTATGTTGCAGCTTGTTCAACTAGTTGCGAGGCGGTATGGCTGAGGAAGCTACTATCTGATTTTTTTTATCTCTAGTTAGATGCTACTTGTATATATTGTGACAAGCAGAGTTGTGTGAAGTTGTCAGAGAACCCATTGTTCCATGACAAGTCGAAGCATATCAAGATCAAGTATCACTATATCAGGGATATGGTACAGAAAGGAGCAATGAAGCTCTAGTATGTTGCGACAGACGAAGAGATAGCTGATGTGTTGACTAAGCCATTGGACAGAGTGAATTTTGAGTACTTAAGGGAGAAGCTTGGTGTTCTATAGATCGAGGTTCCCTCTAAGAGGAGGTGATGAGTATGAGAACATTTCTGACATGGTAGGATTGGTTCCTTCCATGGTTAGATGTAAGTGTAGGGCCATTCTAACATGGTGGCAGGTTGGGCCTCCCATGGTCAGATGTAAGTGCAGATCCATTCTAACATGGTGGCAGGTTGGGCCTCCCATGGTCATATGTAAGTGTAGAGCCAGTATGACATGGTGGCAGGCTGGGCCTCCCATGGTCAGATGTAAGTGCAGAGCCATTCTGACTAGGTCAGATGTAAGTGCAGATCCTTTCTAACTGGGTCAGATATAAGTGCTGAGCCTTTCCAACATGGTGGAAGGATGGGACTCCCATGGTAGGATATAAGTGCTGAGCCTTTTCGGCATGGTGGCAAGTTGGGCCTCCCATGGTCGGATATAAGTTCTGAGCCATTCTGACATGGTGGCAGGCTAGCCCTCCCATGGATAGATGTGAGTGCTGGTACTTTTTGACTAGGTCAGATGTAAGTGTTGGACGACCCTTTCTGACATGGTGGCATGTTGGGCCTCCCATGGTCAGATGTGAGTGCTAGGCCTTTCTGACTGGGTCAGATGTGAGTGTTGGGTGTTCCTTTCTGACATGGTGGTGGATTTGTTCCTCTCATGGTCAGATGTAAGTGTTAGGTGGGCCTCTCTGACTAAGGGTCAGATATAAGCACCGAAGAAGACCTACCTGGAGGCTATGCCTACAACCAACATGAAAAAGAGATGGCTCTGTAGAACTTCCTATGACAAGTAGAATTGAGAGATAACACCAGTTGATCGAGATAGCGGAAGTAGTGATGATGATGATCCAGTGATGATCCATCTTTCATGATGGTCCAGTTTTGATGATGATCCAATGATGATCCAATTTTGATGATGATCCAGTGATGATCCAATTTTCATGATGATCCAGTGATGATCCAGTCTCAATGATGATCCAGCATTGATGATGATCCATATTTGATCCAGAGAAGAAGACTTGTACTCATGAATTGTGTCAAGAGAATACCTTCCTAGTTAAGAGGGAGTGTTGATGTATTTGTAACTTCAGAATGTATTCACTTGTATATTTTATGTATTGTACCCTGATGTTCCTATCGGGAGGTATTTGTAATGTAATTGAGTCATGTCATACCCCGATGTTCCTATCGGGAGAATCAATAATGTAAACAAGTCATGTAAATTCATAGAGGGTAACCCTCCTTATTGTTCAAGGGTTAAAGTCTCCATAGTTTTGGGGCACTAGGGTTATTAGACTCTCCTAGAGAAGTCGGTCCTAGTAAGTTATTGTCAATTCAAGAATTAATATAAATAGAGAGTGAGCCTCTTTATTTATCACACAGTCACACACACTCAGTTGTAGCACATGAGTGAGAGAGAAGGATCTGGGATAAGAGAGAGAACGGCTGTCAAAGATCATCTTACTTTCTTTGGGTTTTACTACTACTATTGGTGCCTATTCTATCTCTAACGAAGTTGAGGGTTTTTCTCCTTTATGGTTTCCCCGAGGAAAATATTTGTGTCTATTGTCTCTTGTGATTGATTGTTGTGCATGTTATTCTCTCAGATAAGATCCTAATATAATACTGTCTAAATTGATAAAAATCTAACAGTAAATATCTCTCCCTGATAATTTGGTTCAACTCGTGTCTGGTGGGAAGAATGAAGCTAGGAGCATCCAAGGAATATCTTAATGGAGGGATATGGTACATATGAATACCTATATACTCTAGGAGAATCGAATCCCGACAAACCAACACCAAGATTGCATTGAAGGAGTATAAGTAGAAGTAATCACAAAGGATAAATAGGCCAAGAAAGGGTACCTTTCTCTCCCCTTTGTTGAGTTAACGAAGCTCCACAATTGATGAAAAAGACACTAAATTGAATATTGTATTAAGATGATGTGATGGGGGACTTCCTATTTTCATTTGATGATGTGTTGGAGGAGTAGGGTAAAGACCCTCTTGGTAGAGGCCTTCTCAAAATATAGAAAACAAGGCCCCCAGACCTCCAAACCATAGAGCACAATGGGTCAAATAATGGATTCCATGAGTGACATCTTGGACAAGATGTCCTCAAAGTGGTACCATATTCATTATATCTCAAGGAGGCATAAGGATATGTAGGATATGTATGGGCTTTATTTGATCGAGATTAGAGGGCCTATCATAGCTAACTAAATCGAGGTCCTAAGAAAGACACACCCAAGTATGTGTAGGTGTTGACTATCTCAATATATTCCCCTTTGAAAAATAAATGTATTCCTGAGATTATTTTCTTTGTCCCATTAAATAAAATACCCTTGGTTTTACCAAGGTTGATCGCCAATTGTTAAAGATCATAGAATAGAGAAAGGGTGTCCATTTGTCTTTATAATCTTGTTGGTGACGAGGCTAGGAGAATCACATCATCCACAAAAAGTAAAATGGATATCAGAACCTGGTGAAGGAGACATCCATCATTGTCTTGGATATGGTCATCAATAAAATCCTCCAATTGATCAATATAGATCCCAAATAATGTGGGGGGAAGGGGGAAACCTTATTTAACCCAAATGGTACTCTAAACGAAGTCAAATACCTTGTGAGATAGGCGAATATGACCAATGAATTACTCATATAGGTGCATAATGGCTACGAGAGGGGTCTATGATATGCCAATGTCTTAGAGCCTTTGAAATAAGATCTCTCGAGGAACTGAATCAAAATCTCTATGAAAATATACTAAGAAATAATAAAATTTCAAATAGCAATGTCATGCCTCCTCAATAATAGCTATAAGGGTGAAAATGTGATCAATGGCATGATGAGAGGGCTTGAATCTTACCTTACCTCTTTCTCTAAGGTTTCTAGCTTCAATCTCTTCACAAATATTAAGATGAAGGACTGTTGCATAGAGCTTTGAAAATGTGTGGCCTACCATAATTGTTCTATAGTTGTTGATATGGGATATGTGGTTGGTTTTTATTTGTGTATCGAGTGAATGGTGTGATGTGACTACACTAGTGGGAAACTTGAACAGACTATGTGGTTCAAGATATCAACCAAGTATCTATCTAGAGCATGTGGCCTATTATGCCTCAGATTATCTGAAGCATTCCTTGTAGATGTACCAGAGTGAGAGATTTACTTTTTCTTTGTAAAGTCCGAGGTTTTGAGGCTATATTTTGTAGAGTATTGATTTTGCAGCTAAATACGCATGTTTAGGTCATGGAAGGTCCCCTTGGTTTCCACCTCATGGAGGTGATATCCTTGTGGCTCTGCTGACTACCCTTTGGGTTGGTGTACAGTGACCTTGAGGAAAATCATTGGGACACATGTCCAAACTCATATTTTTCTTTGTAGAGGTGATTGCAGATGTAATGGTTAGCATACTCATCTTAGCACCCCTCATTTCCCTGCCTTGGACCTATTTTTTGATTTAAAACCCATCCTCTTGGTCTTCGGACCCATAAATGACATTCCTTAAATAACAAGCCCACATTGTTAAAAAATGAGGGAAATGAGGGAAAATCATTTGTTAGGGTTAGTTGGGGCATGACATCATCATTTTGGCTCACCTTGCACTTGGTGGATCCTACTTTTGCACCATTTTATAGTTATTTTATGTCATTAAGTGGTTTAGTCCCCAGGTTGTGGGTGCACAAACCTATAATTTTATAATTTTTCATTAACTTGTAGGCTTGAATTTGTAAAAGGTTGGGGGTTCTCTCATATAAATAAGGAAACCTTGCCTCATTTGTAAAACATGGATAGGCGTTCAAATATTATATCTTTTATTTTTATCTTGTTTTATTGGAGCTATTGAGCTAGTGCACACCTCTCTCTTGGTTTTCTTTTCTCTTGTTTTAAGGATGAATGGAAGGATTCGTAGGGTTTTGATTGTCACATGCTAAGTTGATGCTAGAATGATTGTACTAACTCGTTCTCAAGAGGAACCTAAGGAACGACCTTGCTTTCTCTTTGGTAAACATTGGTAAGATCTTTCCTAACCCTACTTTAATGTTTCTCTTTGCTAATATTTTGTCAACTTGCTTGAGGATACCATCCACAAAGGAGCTATCCATTGTTTAATCATGCCTTGGAATTCTCTATTCCCCCAAACTAGGGTTTCACTACCGAACCCTTGAGGTTGCTAGTTTAGCCTTAGTTACAAGTATTGTATTTCCATATTAAGAGAAGGGATGTCAGTCTCAATCTGTCATAACCCTAGGGTTTGAGACAAGAATCTAATTTCCCTATCTTAACAAACTCTCCATCTCTTTTTATCAAATATTTGCATGTTTTTGTTGAACCCTTGGTGTTGTCATTGTTGTCAAATGAATGATTTCAAAGGAGATTAATGAACATGGGTTAATGAGGAATGATATCAAATATGACTAAGGAGCATAAAGACTTCCTTACACAATCTATAAGAATGGGAAGTCTATAAGGTGCAAATATACCACTATGACATTGGTCAGTTGTGTGCATATAAAAATCCACTAAGAAGAAAACTAAAAATGGATGATGTGCGCAAATACAACTTGAACACGGGACTTATGAAGAAAAGCGCAAAATACAAACTGGTATATAAAAGTCCCAAAAAGAAAGTTGTATGTGTCATGAATACCTATGAATAAAAATATGGGATATGTACTAATGTGCAAAATTTCCACAAAGAAGTTGGCATATGCACGCCAAAACCCACAAACATGAATTTCAACAAGTGGCACGCTGACACAAATCATAACTTGAAGAAGACGCAAATAAATCATGGATTTATTCATGTATATGAAACATCAACAAGTGGACACGTCTCTTGAGATGGAAATAGTATAAATAAACAAGAGATGGATGTGTTGAAGTATGCTTGTGGAATGAAGAAATGAGATAATCTGGTTAGACAAGGTTCAAAATTCTTTGGGGTATCAATGGCTCGTTGATCGCAGAAAGAGTTTTATGCAGTAGAGCTGAATTGCATAGAACAACAAATGATGTACAAAAAGAATTGTTCTAAATAAGTGGATACCCATATTCAGGATGTGCAATGTTCTTACTCAATAATAGACACAGATTGCAAAACTGTAGAAGTGATCGAGTTCATAACACTATTTAGTGAAAGATGTAGATCACAAAGACGAAAAAGTGACTAATTTCATAACATTGTTCAGTGAAAGAAATTGAAGTGACTGAGTTCAAAATATAGAGATGCGGATCGCAATATTTGTCGCACACCACAGTTTTTGGACAATTGACTGTCTTGATGCAGATATGAAGAAGGAAGACACAGACAAAAGAATCACAGAAGTTTCTTTTTTTGTGAAGACACACATCGAAGATAAGGTATATTGTATTTTCTAGTCATTCAAAAAATACTTATTTCATTACAAGGAGGTTGGATGGGGTAAGGAGCATGGATTTGAAGCCTCCTTCCAGTTGGTGATGGAGAATATAATTAGGGGTTGGAACCTCCTTCTAGTTGGTGTTGGAGAATATAATTAGGGGGTTGGTGCTGGAAAATATAATCAGGGGGTTGATGCCTCCTTCTAGTCAATGTTGAAGAATATAATGTGGAGGTTTGTTCTTTCACAATCAGAGGTTGCAATTATCCACAGGTGAAAGCTTGATTGCTGCAAGCCATAGATTGCGTAGTCAGATGGACATATGTTCAATCTGGTGCCTATTATAGCGTGATTTGCCACATCTCATGCATAATGCCTTGATGGCCTTCCCTTCTCGATATGCATACTTACTATACCCAATTTACTCACTTTTTCGATGATGTTTCAACATAACCCTTTAAAAATCATTTTTTAAGACATACGCGGGTCAATAGTTATACAACTAGTGTATATGCACCTTGCACCATTGTCACTTGCGTACATCGATTTTTATGCTCAAAAAAAAAAATTGGATTTTTCCTCGTCATGTAACGAATGCCTTGATCCTTGGATTTCCATATGCTAGGAAACTCTCGGATTCGACCCTCCATTTCCCATTGGTGGGCTATATATTTGGCCATTATGAAGCATTAGAGGAGGAGAAACTTGGAGAGTAAAGAGACTATAGAAAAATCTCACCTCATTATTATATGCCCAAGTTTGCATCCCTTTTTCCTTTGAGAAACCCATTTTTTTACATCTCCCAAGCTTGGCATTGTCTTTTTGAGCTTGCCTTATTATGAAGGATTGAAGTGGTGGAGGACTAGGTGGAGGGACTTGGTATCTCGGTTCTGACAAGGTTCCGACAGAGGTAATTATCATTACAAACATATATAAATATATACATTTTTCAAATTGTTGTGTGTTGATATTCTTATTGTGGTTACTAAGTCAAAGTTTTAATTTTTGAAAAATCTATTGAAGTGGAAAACTATAATTCTATGCAATTATTGATTCAACCCCCTTCTAAGTAATAAGATAATAGCAACAGTTTTATTTTATGCAAAAAATACAAAAGTATTTTACTACTGGAAAAACCCTAAATATATAAATAAATTTAAAAAATCCAAAAATATGTGATTTTGTATTTCTAATTGTTATTTTTCCTAGACCTTATTAGCTTAATTGGATATTTGTCTGAAAGAATAACAAGTAAATCAAGATGCATAAGATATAAAAGATACACAAGAAACAAATATTTTCACCGAAGAAACTAGAAAGGATAAAACCCCGCAAACTTACTCAAAATAGTACAGTCACAAAGATTGTGTCATAAGATGATCAATCCCAGTAATAAGAAGTATTCATCATATATCTATCTCTCCTCCCTTCTCTCTCTCTCTCTCTCTCATGAGAACTTGAGAGTGTGTGAGGTGTGTATAAATGAGGGAGGGCAACTACCTATTTATACTAATCAAATGACTGGCCTTTTACATGACTGGGTTGACCTGTTCCACTAGCAGGGTCGACTTCTCCTAGAGAGACTCCAAATACACATTACATGATGTCACAATGGGGACTATTGCCCAAACTTACAACAGAGGTTGTACCTCAAGGTCTAGACACAATAAATATATCTCGCAAGTAGACAAACACATCTCTAAGGGGATTAGAAGAACATACAATGATAATATATATCATAATATATTCCAAAGTTACAAATACATCAACACTCCCTCTTAACTAGGAAGGTATTCTCTCTCTTCCATAGTCATCAAAACATATTGTCAAGTATTCATCACAGAGTCATAGGGTCATCAACATAGTTGTTTCCATCATCATATTATTATCGATCAATAAATGGTACTATCTGTCATCGAAAGTTTCTACAAATCCAACCCTTTTTCATGTTGGGTGTAATCCTAGCCCTCATCCAATTCTTCATCACATCTCGAGAAATTCGTCTCGTAGGAACTGTCTAGGACCTTCTTTAGATTTCCACAATAATAACCTTCATCTTCTACCTTTATCTCGTTGTATCCAAATCATCTCTTTTGTCCTGCACAAAACAAAACAAAGAACACAAGGCATCCACGGTCAACCTGTGTTTCATCAATAAAGGAGAACCACCTAGGTGCACCTCACGTGCTTCATGACCTAATCATCTCAACATGGGAACACACACATATATGGATATATATGTAAGGACTAATTATGACCAAACAACCCACTACATTAGGAATTTTATGTTCTAGGTCAACCTCAAGGACTTATTACATATGAACAACCTGCGTCCAGGATCTTTTCAGTTGAAACAATCTTCGAGGTGTTTTACATCCAATTAACCTGCGTACCATGATAGGACTCCTTTTACACTTAGAAAACCCATAATACTTATTACATTCAAGTAACCTGCGTACCACACTAGGGCTCATATTTACACTCGAATAACATGCATCAGGACTGATTACGTCCAAGGATAACCTAGGAGCTTCGCTAGGACTAATTACATCCTAGGAAAACCTACAAGATTGATTACGTCTAAGCATCTTGCTTCACCAGTATTTTTCCTACTCGGACAACCTGTCTCATTTCCCATGTGAGATATTATGCATCTGCTATTTCTAGCATAGAAACATATCAATATTGATTACATCCAAGGATAACCTACGAGCTTCGCCAAGACTTATTACATCCAAGGACAACCTATAGGACTGATTATGTTTGAGAAACCTATGATTTCTGCCCATACAACCTGTCTCTCTATCTATGCTAGAACACATCACTCCCTCTTTCGATGGGTCTCATTCTAGATCACACCAAAGTAATTCTATGAAGTACTTGAACTTCACTCTCGCTAGAGGCTTCATCAACACATTGGCTATTTGCTCATCCTTTGCCATGTACTGGAGATTAACTGCTCCTCTCTGCACCATATCCCTGATATAGCAGAACTTGATCTCTATGTGCTTCAACTTGTCATGGAACACATGGTTATCCGATAACTTCACACAACTCTGATTGTCACAGAAGATACAAGTCACATCCAACTAGAGATCAAATAATTCAGACAGTAGCTTTCGCATCCAAACTACCTCGCATATAGCTGAGCAAGCGGCAACATACTCTGCCTCGGTTATACTCAGCGCTAAGCATGATTGTTTCCTGCTGACCCAGAAGATCATGCTAGATCCCAAACTGAAGCAACAACCTGAGGTGCTTTAGCCGAGCAAGCGGCAACATACTCTACCTCGGTTATACTCAGCGCCAAGCATGATTGTTTCCTACTGAACCAGAAGATCATGCGAGATCCCAAATTGAAGCAACAACCTGAGGTGCTCTTCCTATCAATGGTTCTACCTGCCCAATATGAATCAACATAACAATGTAGGTTAATTTTCTGATTCACATTGTATTTGAGCCCATAATCCACGGTACCATTTAGGTACATCAGTACATGATTTGCAGCTATCAGGTGAACATGTCTCAGATCCTTCAGGAACTAGCTTAGGGTGTTCACCAAAAAGCATATGTCTGGCCTTGTATTCATCAGGTACATCAATGAGCCAATCATATGACGATACATGGTGGCATCAACCGTTTCAAATGAAGCATCACTTAGAAGCTTCAAGTTATATGCCATAGGTGTGGGTATTTCCTTGCATTCCAACATTCTGAATCTCTTCAAAATATCCACTGCATACTTTCCTTGACCAAGGAAGATCCCATTTTCAATTTTCCACACCTCCATTCCTAAGAAGTAGTGCATCATACCTAGGAATTTCATCTCAAAATATGTAGCAAGCCTCCTCCTTGCATCTTTACTGAGTTCCTCTTCACCTATTAGAAACAAGTCATCGACGTATAGCATGAGCATCACTGGTATTTCTTCTTCAACCTTGAAGTAAAGGTTGGAATCCACTTTACTCTTGGTAAAGCCTAAGCTCATCAGGAAGATATCCATCCTGTCGTACCATGTCCTTGGTTCTTGCTTCAATCTATACAAGGCCTTCTTCAATTTGCACACATGGGTCTTCTTGTCATGTGTCTTGAATCCCAGTGGTTGTTCCACATACACTTCCTCTTCGTAGTCTATGCCTTCTTTATGTGAGAAGCCTCGTTCTACAATCCTTTCCTTGTATTTATCGATGCTTCCATCTGCAGCATGCTTGATATTGTACATCCACTTTGAAGTCACGACAGACTTCTTTTCCGGTCTCGGAACTATATCCCAGACATCATTCTTCATGATCGACTGATATTCCTCGATCATAGAATCCTTCCATTCTTTCTTTTTTGCATCCTCTTCATAGGTGGAAGGTTCTCTATTAATGATGTCACACAGAAGGGCCACATAAATATTATAGGGTTTTTCCCTTTTTCTCTCTCTATGTATTCCTTTTGGAGCACCATACCTCTCTGCTTCTTGTATGAAATCCTATGCCCATGTTGGTTTCCTCTTGTGGGAGTCCTTCTCAAGGAATGTATACCATCTCTTGCGGTTCTGCCATGTCATGCTCTTTATGGTCTTCTATAATTTCTACTCCAATTTCCATATCTCGGGCTCTTGTATCTTCAGGTTCCTTGACATCTTGAATAGGTGTCCTCCTGGATCTAAAGTATGTCGAGTCTTCATCAAAGGTTACAACTCTACTGATGTTGGTCTTATTGAATCCTTGGAAGTATACCTAGTAGGCCTTTGATGTATCATTGTATCCTATGAATATACTCTTCTTCCCAGAAGGATCAAGATTAGTCCTTTTCTCCTTTGGGATATGTATGTACATCGGGCATCCAAATATTCTCAGATGGCTGACTTATGATTTCTCCCCTGATAAGTCCTCTTTAGGAGTCTTGTTTTCAAGCACTCGATGAGGAGTATGGTTTTGTACATACACAGTTGTCCTTGTTGCCTCCTCCCAAAGGTGCATAGGAATATCATGGTCATGCAACATTACTCTTGCTACTTCCATGATCATTCAGTTATTTCGTTCTACAACCCCATTCTGCTGAGGATTGTATGGAGTGCTCAACTCCCTCTTAATCCTAGACTCTATGCAGAGTTCCTTGAATTCTTCGAAAATAAACTCTCTGCCATTATCTAACCATAGATTCTTGATCTTCCTATCGGTTTTGTTCTCGACCAAGGCTTTATATTCCTTGAACTTACTGAAAACTTCATTTTTCCCTTTTAAGAAATATATCCAAGTCTATGTGAGAAATTATCTATGAAGGAAACATAGTACACATATCTGCTTAATGAGCTATAAGACATGGGTCTGCACACATCCGAGTGTACTATTTCCAGTATTCCTTTGGCCTTACTCTTAGTGCTAGGAAATGTCTTCTTCGCATTCTTCCTTGTGCACATCCTTTGCAAATTCCTTCATGCTTTTCCTGGATCTTTGATAGTCCAGAGACTACTTTGCTTTCCATTGGTAGTGCTTTGTAGTGCACATGTATAATCCTTATGTGCCACAGTTCGCTTGGTTCAATTTCCTCAAGAACCAGTGCATGCTCATGTTGTCCCTTTAGCTTGTACAAGTCTCCGTCCTCTTCTCCAATCACTGTTGCATCCTCTATTGTCTTCCTTTATTCCACATTAGAACTTGGCCATCGACAAATGCAACTCTCATACCCTTTGCATCTAATGCAGAGATGGAGAGAATATTCTTCTTCAATCCTAGAACATATAGCTCATCCTTCATATTTAAGGATTTCCTGGAGTCAAGCTTGTATGAAACTTCTCCACTCCCTTTTATGGGGTATTGGTAATCATCCCCAAGTTTCACCTTGTGAGGTGACTCATGTTCAGACAAATTAACGAATTATTCCTTGTATCTTGTCATGTGTTTAAAATCTCCACTATGTGACAAGCCAACCATTGATTTTGTGTGAGATAGTGCTAGTAAGTGATGAGATTAGCACATACTCTTCATATGAATCATCCTTCTCTCTTCTGAATCTTTTGTTTGTTGGTTCATTGTCTTCTACAACATGAGCATGGTGTCTATTTTTCCTGATGGGGCAATCTCTTGCAAAGTGTCCCTTTTCATCACAAGTATAACATCGAACATTGGAAGGATCTCTCTTGGTCTTATTTTGTTTCTTGTCCTTATTCTCATTGTAATGAAAGTTCTCCTTCTTCTCCTTCTTTTTGAAGTTATTCCAGGTGTGAACTATGAGATCTTGATATTCAGTTGCTCCCATATTCTCTTCTCTTGTCATGAGTTGAGCTTCTTCTTGCACACATTCTTCTCAGACTCTATTGAAATATATCAACCTCCTTCTTGCCCAAATTCCTTATATGAATTAGTCCCGTGATCTAGGGAGACCATTCAAGGTAGTCATTACAATTTATCCTTCTTCGACATTCTCTTCAACTGCTTCAAGTTTTTCTTTGATTTGAGCAACCCTTGTGAACTAAGATTGTATAGTATCGTAGTTTTGTATCTTCATATTATTCAAGTGGTTCCTCAAAGTCATCTTATGGTTGATGTTCTTTCCTTTGAACATCTTGGTCAAAGCATCATATAATTCCTTTAGTCTTGAATGAAGGCACATGGGGAATGAGGTGATCCTTAATGGAATCAGCAATTATTCTCTTGGCCTTATACATGATTCTCTTATGCACAGCCTTAGCCTCATCTACCTCTTATTTTTAAACCTCCTCGGAGATGTACTAATCCAAAACATTTTATTCAAGGATCAGGGAGATTATGTACTTCCATGCCCGAAAGTTATAATCACCCCAAGCTTGTCCTGAAGCTAAGCATGGCGAGTCATCCTTTCAAATGAGAACATCAAACGGAATAAGCAAATATTTAGATCTTACCCATTTGAGGTGTCCGACCTAGTTCTGGAGCTGGTTGAACTAGGGATGGTCAGAGAAACCCTAATTTTCCAAACTTAGAGTTTGGGAATTATGTTTGGACAGAAAGATGCGCCTCCTTGAGGCGAGTTTCTCAACAAGGTCGCTCTCTGAAGACTAAGGTGGGAAGCCTCTAAAATTTGATGCCCTAGTTTCTCCCGGCACTAGTGATAGGGTCAAAAATGAAACTTCTTCAAATATGAAATTGCTTCCACCGAAAGATGCGCACTACTGAGGCGAGTTAACCTAGCCCTCTTGTCTTGATGATTTGTGGAGAGAACACCTTGAACTAGGAATCCCTAGTTTCCGCTGTTGTACAGTGCCTTCTTTCAGAGAGGCTCTTATACCATGTTAGTTTTTCTATATCTTATTAGATTAATTAGGATCTTTGTATGAAAGAATAACAAGTACAACAATATGCATCAGATATAATAGATACACAAGATACAAATATTTTCACTGGGGAAACCATAAAGGAGAAAACCCCACAAACTTCCTCAGAATAGTACAGTCACAAATATTATGTCAAAATATGATCAATCCCAGTAATAAGACGTATTCAACAGCTATCTATATCTCCTCCCTTCTCTCTCTTTCTCTCTCTCTCTCTCTCTCTCTCTCTCTCTCTCTCTCTCTCTCTCTCTCTCATGCAAACTTGAAAGTGTGTGAGGTGTGTATAAATGAGGGAGGGCACCTCATTTATACTAATCAAGTGACTGACCTTTTACATGACTGGGTCGACATGTTACACTATCAAAGACGACTTCTCTTAGAGAGATTCCAAATACACTTTACATGATGTCACACTAGGGACTATTTCTCGGACTTACAACAAAGGTTGTACCTCAAGGTCTAGATACAATTGCAAGGAGGAAAACACATCTCCAATGGGGGTACAACAACATACAATGATAATATACATCAAAATATCTTTCTAAGTTACAAATACATCAACACTATTCCACCGTAAAACTTTTCCCTAAGGTTTTATCCACAAACCCTAGAGGGCATTCTCTTCTTAGGAAGAGCATTGGGATACATCAAACCCTTGTAATTGATGAATTAGAGGGTGTCTAGTATTTCTGGATTGACCTAAAATTGTGCCCTAGTCCAATAGTCCCCTTTCCTTTGAGG
This sequence comes from Pseudotsuga menziesii, assembly GCA_001517045.1. NCBI lineage: Eukaryota > Viridiplantae > Streptophyta > Pinopsida > Pinales > Pinaceae > Pseudotsuga > Pseudotsuga menziesii. Next base: position 534,733 of record LPNX010332708.1, read on the forward strand.
GTACACTTTTTGGAGTGATTTCCTTGGGAAGTGTGACAATGTATTTGGAAATGTGAAATTGTCTTGAAGGTGTGATGATTATTAAGTTTTGTGACACAATGAATAACTCCATTATTGTATGATTAGTGTGTCTTGTTAATATTATTTGACTTCGATAAGGAAATGATCATAGTTATTAATGTTTGTGGAAGGCATTTGTACTTTGTTGGTGGTTGCATGTATTTTTCATTGATTAGGGTCTGTCATTGGGTCTTGGAGGTACTCAAAGTGTTAAGAGGTTATACTTTGTTGTCATTGTGTTTATCTCTCTCATGAGTTGAATTACACTATCCTTGGTCCACACAACCTAATTGTGTTAGGGATACTAATTTGATTAGTAACAAATCCCGTGCTTAAATAACTCTATAAGTCTTCCTCATCCACTTCTTTACTAGATTTCATTTCCCAAACTGCATGTTGGATATCTTGAGATGAGAATAGAAAGCATGAAGAGGGTTGGGAGCTGATCTAAATCAGGGGTTGCATGGGGACATCATAAATATTGGAAGTATGAGAAAAAATGGATGTGGGTTTAAGATCATAGGAATGGGGGAGTGTCGAGGGAATACAGTGCACCAAATGTTTTTTCAGATAGAGTTTAATAGAATTGAACAATTCATGTCTCCTCTATGAAATAAAGAGGAACTTTTGTGGAAGAGGGGGAAATGGTAAGAGGATTTAAGGATGGGATAGGAGGAGAGACCACAACAGAAGGCATGCTAGAGCTAGAAATAGAGTGTTTTACAATATGAGTCATATCAATGGTTCATGGGACAATATATAGACTTTGGGGAGGACGATAAGGTAACAAAGGGAGAGTACTTTGGGGAAGCTTCCCAAATGGTGGATGAAAGACAAGCATACTTGGTAGCAACATAATCGAGGGAAGAGAATTGGGATTTAGAAGGGAACAACTAGTAGAGGTAGGATGAGTAGGAATTGGGGTCCCCCTCGACAAAAAGGACAATGGTCTGAGGTGGGCTCAAGAAGGGTGAGATTGAGGGAGGTGGGGGAACAAATTTAAGGGAGAAGGAGAGAAGGGAATGGTCAGCTAAGTGGATGGGGGTTATAGAAAAATTCTGAATGTGGGGAAGCATATCCTAGATTGACATGACATAATCCACTAAAAGGTATGTGAAGTGGCCGAACTTAGTGAAACAAGAGAGGCCATTGAAGATCAAAATATCATGAGATGATTTTAATGAATACAAAGTTTACTAGTTAAGAATATTATGATATTTTCTTTTGAGCATGTGTTGAGCGATAGTTCCTACAAATATCATGCTTCCTCCATTTCTCTATTTTACTTTTCAATAAATGGTAATGGTGTCAATGGAAAAGGTTTCAGGGGTGGATAGGTTCTTAGCAGGATTGCACATGACATTGTTGATGGGGTTCCTTATCCCACAAACAAGGGGTATTCTCATACATCAATTTGGTTTTTGGCTAGGACATGACCTTAAAATTAGATCATCCGTATTGTTAGTACTATACAATAAACCAAATCTATATATGGTCCTTTAGATGTCGATACTAGCCATTGTTATAAGCACTTGACTAGAAACCAAATCATGAATGCATTTGTAGTTCATTTGTGAGTGGGTGACCTATTTTATTAGGTGGAATGTTGTTTCTTAGGTGATGACAACTAAGGTCACAAAGGTTTCTATTTATTTTGTTAATATCTCATGTGCAAATGACATTTATTTTACTCATAATGAGATATTCTCTTTTGGATTAATCATTGATAGGATGGTGTGTCACGAATTTATTCATATATATATAATTGAAACAATGGATCAGTTTGATCTAATCATCGTCCTCAATGTTTGTATACTTCTAATTCGGTTCACTAATGATCTCACATATAAGGTAGTGGATTATATAGATTCATTGTGAAGAGGGAGATACTCGAAAGAGAATGACCATGAAGATTGTTGTTCATTTGCTAAAAGGCATAGTGTTCCTTGTATGCTTGTCTATGCATAGAATTTGGAGCATCTTCCATTTCCATGACTTTATTTTGTATTTTATATAGCCTATAATTGTCCACCAATCACATCATTTAATGTGATTGTGGTAGGGGTATTCCTAGGGGATCATGTAGAATTATTACACTACCTTCATGGAGATACAAATATGTATTATTATGTTTTTAAGACAATCTAAATCAAGCCAATGCTTATATAAAGCATTGAGAGATGGTTTTGTGCCAACACCATTTTTATTTATTTATATTAAAAGTTAATATTGCAATCAAAATAAAATAGAGAAGGGTTGTGACTATATTTGTACAACCTAATATAGGGGATGGAGTTGAATTACTACTCCTACATGTTTCTTTTCATCTCTAATATGATATACTGATGATTGAGATGAAATGCCTTCATTTCTTGTGTTTCTATATCTAATTACATGTAATCTTTTGAAATGCTTCACATATAGCTTGCAAAGCAATATAGATTTGAAATACATACCTAATATTCGCTTGGACCACCCAAGGTTTAGCCATACTTGGTTAAAAAGGAATTGATCCCATTGCGTTGTCTATTATGGCTTCATGTTCCCTCAACTTTTCCTTCAACCTTTTGCTTTGGTTAAGTAGGAGGAGAATAAAGGAGGGGGTGGGATTTCTCTAGAGGAATCTTGCATAACATGGGGTCTCTTCCTTAGTTTTAACTACGTCATTTTCCAAGGTTGCATCTCCAATGTGCTCTTCATCATCAACCGATCCTCATTGAGGATGTTTGCAGCTTCTTCTAGTTTGTGAGTCATTGATGGTGGCTCCTCATCCTCTTATGATTGCTTGGGTCTAAAGTTTCAAATGATTTTTCATTAGAGAATGATATTTGTTTTGACTTCACAAGGGAGATTGTTCTCTTCTCTTCCCCATGTTCACCATTTGCATTGGTTTTTCTAATTCATATTGATTCTAAGGAGCAGGTTTCTCCTACTTATAGTTCTTAGAAAAATGGCCATATTCAAGACCTATTCCACTTATGGTTCTACTAGTAATATATCCCCTAAATATGACACCAATAATCTATATCTAACATTATATCCTTTGTAAGACCTTTCTCAAGGTTTACTTTTGCATAAATTCATGCACATGCATTGACATTTTTTGGTGTTTCCTTATCGATAAACTTGTATGTTGTTTTCTATCACTCGTATTGTTGGATCTTCCCATAAAATGAGTGGAAAATGAAAGCAATGGACCAAGAACAAATTTTCTATAGGGTTGTCTTTTTTTGAGTTAAAATTCATTGACCAATGGTTCAATACAAAAATGTAGAGTTAGCTTCTAAATATTAAATCATGATCTTCCTTCGTATGAAACATGAAGGTATGCATCATTTTCTACAAAGATAAGTGTACAACACCCTTCATCTGAGGGGCCTAATATATTCCAAAAGTTAGAGTTCAAGAACCTTATGACTTGGCCATTGCTTGATGAACTTCACTACCGAGTATTTGTTTGTGAATAAAAGGTTTTTTCACATGGGGAGAAGGGGATGAGATATTGAGTTATGGCACCTCTAGAATCTTCCTCTCCAAATTCTCATGCATTGAATGTGATCTTCTTCCATGCTTTGAGGCATCTATAATGAGAATTGGAAGTTTGCAACTTCCTTCTCAAATTTGTGATCACTAGGCCATCCAATATCTACCTTGGTGATGGTATCATGTAGGTACACCTCACAAGAACAAAAAAGTTTATATTGAAGCGTGACTATGGCAAAAATTCTAACTTAATGGGGGAATCTTGAATAGTGTTCTTCATGCTTTTCTCACATTAACCCTTGTGCTAACGCATATTTCCTTCACTAAAATGAAACCTAAAAATTAGAGGATAATTATTCCAACCACTTTTAACTCAAAGCACTACATTGATTAGACCAAAGCATTATCTTGTGCAATAGAACAATTGGATAGACTCACATATCATATGATAATTTACCATTAGTGGCATACCGTAGGAAAAATCTATTTTAGGTGTTGATATAATCATATCATCAGTTTTCCATAAAAAAATTGGAATTATAATTAGTCTAATCTTCATATAGAACTAATATGAACACTTGGCTTAGGCAAGCAACAAGGGATGAGCTTGAACACTTGGATTAGGCAAGCAACAAGGGATAAGATTGAACACTTGGATTAGGAAAACAATAAGAATCGAGTTGTAGAACATTACGGTGCACATACACATCCAATAGTGTATATACCTGGATACATTGTCATAAATGTTATGTAGCTTGATGTTTATTGTCCTTTGACTTTGAAAATTTTCTAATTTTGATGTAGTCAAGCATTATGCTCAAAGTTAAATCTCACATTTTATATTGATTCTATATCATTATCAAGTATGTGTGGCTCATGATTCTCTCAATTTAACTTCATTGTCCACTTAGACCAAGATTATATGTGTTAAGCAATTTTTAATCAAGGGGAAGCCTGCATAGTGTTAAATGTTGACACATACAATTGAAGTCTCTACATTGACAAGTCATCAGGTTCCTAGAGCATGTTAGTAATCCTACACACATCTGGATCGGTAGGCCCCATTAGAGTGTGCTTGGAGAGTAATGATGGTGCTCTAGAGTGCATTCATACCACTATTGCCATAGGTTCACCTCTGGTGCACCATCATTGCATTCTACCCTTTCCATAGGTCCCCTGTGTGCGACATGATTGCAATTTTAGCAGTACGAACATGCTTTCAAACGTTGTCATTGTGCCTCAAGTGCACTCTTATGGTGAGTGAGGTACAAATTCGTGAAACAATAGTATGATTGCACTTGTATTGCACTTTGATCGGGTTCACATTTATATATGTAGATCGTGTCTTAGAGGGTAGGCCATACTTCTTGGATACAGTCACATTCGATCTGCTACTTGGGAACCTTGAATCGATAGTTTACTTGAAAATTGATAAGTACCATGTAGAACTTGAAAATTTCTAGGGTAGGGGATAACTAGTGAAACTTTGAAATTTTCATAGCTCTAGGTTGTATGCTATCAATTGTTAATGTTCAGGGAAGTAGATTATCTATTAAAGGTTCTTGTGTAGAATGCTATCAAATTTAAAAGTTCTATCTAGTGACTTATCACTTAAAAGTTTCTGCATAGAGCATTCATGGTGATGCCATCCATGAAATAAGGCTCCCCATCTTAGTTGGAGGTTATTTTCATGGTGAACAAAGGTTGTTGACACCTTGCACATATCCAACTTGTTGGGCCGAAGAGGGGCATTATACAAGCCAGTAGGGGGAGATGTGTAACTCCTTCTGTGCTTATCCTAGAGTTGACATGTGTCCTTTATAAATAAATAAAAAATATGTGGACTCAAATTAGATTGAAAATATTTATAAATACATAAATATAAAACTACACAAATTAGATAAATATTGCAATACACAATTTCTCAACATTTACAGTCTAAAATTGAATTTACACCTAAAAAAATTTGATCCCTATAAACATTAGATAGATCCCCTTTTAAGGTAGATCTATACTAATTTAGTACAACTACTACAATATAATTAACATCACCAAAATATGATAACTAACACACAAATTACTTTATACATAATAAATTTCCTGGATTATAGAAATCTATTATAGAAATGTAGGAACTTATGAATGAATAAATTGTAATACATGAAATACTAAATCAATTCAAAATGTCATAACAAAAAAACCTAAAATTACAAAGCATCTTTGATTGTTGAAATTGTCATTTTTTAAAATTGAAATTGTCATTTTTTAAAATCATTATCGAACATAAAAATTGCATTGCCTTGATTAAATGATTTGAATAACAATCATCCCTGTCGTGCTGTAGAAAATGTGAAAGTTGTCACACACTGAGCATCTTATAAAGCCTGTCCAGTGTCCACCATCATTGCCAAGTTGGAGTGAAAGTTCTCACATGCTGAGCATCTTATAAAGCTTGTCCACCATCATAGTGGATGTGAAATAGTTTACACGCAGGGCATCTCATCTACCTGTCCATCATTTATGAATTTGACAGTTTAGAACTTATTATAAAATGCATTTGACCGTATTTTTAACTTTGACGATACCCAACAACACCCATGCATGGTATAGTACGGCTGACGCTGTTTTAAAGTTCTCAGGTCACGCTGCATCAATGGATCCCACACACAAAGAAAGAGAAGAGATAGTCCTTGCGACGTTGATGGTCGGCCACCGACTCAAGTAATGGTCGAGGGAGCACCAGACTTTGTGTCGACCCCACCCGCAAAGATGCTCGTGACAGCCGTCCACATCACCTAATAAAAAAGAAAGAATTGAAAACCAATAATACTATATGTATCTATGTTGCTCACCATGTTTGGGCATTTTGCCATTGCAATTTATCTCCTCCCTCGCAGCTTTTGCGTTTATAGCGTCAACCATTTTCCTCATCATCTCAATTGGCAATGGCAATGGCTGCATCATCTTCCACTGCTGCCCATTACCCTTATGAAGTTTTCATTAGCCATAGAGGCCCTGATGCGAAGAAAACCTTCGCCAGCCCTCTTTACCATGCCCTTTCTAATAATAGATTGAGAGCTTTTCTGGATCAGGACGAATTGCAACAAGGGGACTCATTGACTGCCCAAATATTAGATGCTGTTAGAACCGCCTCAATTCACGTGGCGGTTTTCTCTCCCCGCTATGCAGAATCAAGTTGGTGTCTCAAGGAGCTCGTCCTTATGCTGGAGTCGGGGAAGCCCATCATCCCTGTATTTTACCATGTCACGCCTGCTGAAGTTCGGTGGATAAGGGGAAAGTATGCTGAAGCCCTGCAAAGTCTGGAAAAGAAAACTGATGATGGGAAATGTAGATACGAGTTAAATACTATTGAGAACTGGAGAAGTGCTCTTTCTATTGTTGCAGACAATTGCGGTTTTGAGCTGGCGGCGTGCAATGGGTAGGAACTCTACCTCCCCTCTCGTTACTGTATTACATTTTGTTAAAAAGATATTCATTTTGTTATATATATATATATATATATATATATATGTGTTTTGTTTCTCATTAGTTTTATTTATTTCCTTCCTAATAACCAGGGACGAACAGAAGTTGGTAGATAAGGTAGTTGGATGTGTGTTGGAAAAAGTGAAAATAAAGTTGAATGTAGCGAAATATCCTACGGGTTTGGATGAAAAGGTAAGAGATTTTGAAAATAAAGTTTTGTTGCAGCAACAGCAGAGTGAAAAGCCTCCAGTCTTGGGAATTGTTGGGATGGGTGGTGTAGGTAAGACAACCTTGGCAAAAGAACTCTTCAACCTAAAGAGTTCCCATTATAGCAGATCTTGTTTCTTATCTGATGTAAGGGAAAGTGTAAGGCAAGGCAATTTAATTTCATTACAGAGAAAACTTTTTAAAGATTTGACTGGATCAGATTTGCGAAGAGGGAGTATCGATGAAAATATAGAGACTCTCAAAGGGCTTATGTCATTTTCTCGAATCTTTGTAATTTTAGATGATGTAGATAAAGTGGATCAGGTTGATTCACTTTTGCCCGATCTAAGGCTTATCTGCTCAGATAGTTTAATACTAATTACTTCTAGAAATAAGGACATTCTCAGAAGCTCAGGAGTTGAAGATTCATCCATTTATAAGCTAAATGGGCTTAATCAACAACACTCCCAAGAGCTCTTCTGCTCCTATGCCTTCAAGCAGCCCTACCCAGTCTCAGAATTTGAACCTTTGGTAGATAAGTTCTTGAAAGCCTGTCAGGGACTGCCTCTATCTCTGAAAGTTTTCGGGGCACTTCTATGTGGGAAGAAAACCCCATCTTACTGGGAAGACCAATTGGACAAACTTCAACGGATACTTCCCTTTGAGATCAAACAGAGTCTTCAAATTAGTTTAGAGGCACTCTCTGTGGAGGAACAGAATATATTCTTAGATGTTGCATGCTTTTTCATAGGCGAAGATAGAGATATGGCCGTGAGAATATGGGACGGGTCACACTGGAAAGGTTTTCAAAATCTAGAAGACAGGTGTCTAGTGGAAGTGGACAGTTCTAATAAGATATGTATGCATGATCACCTTCGAGATCTCGGAAGAGATATCGCGAAGGCTCCAGGATTGGTGCGCGGAACAGAGAATGTCGATGACTGGTTGCAGCAGCTATCCTCTGTAAGTGCTCAATCATTCAAACCTATATAAATTACTGAATTCAAATATGCATACAATTTTTAATTCATCTATCTTTTCTTAAAAATGAACAGGTAATAATCGAAGTGCGGGGCATTAGGACGGTTCCAAGATATGAGATGTCATTGCATCGTGGTATATTGCAATTTCCTCAAAGTGAAGCCGGTCTCTTGGAGCGCATTTTGACCAGGGTGCAGTTACCAAATCTCATATGGCTGCGTTGGTACGACTGTCCCCACTCTTGTCTTCCTTCCTGGGTTCCACTGAAGAATTTAAGGGTTTTACATCTGCACGGGAATGAATGGACATCATCATTATGGGAAGACTTACGGCAGGTGCATAGAAATTTATTGAATTAAAGATTGTAGTTTTAATTTGCAGTTAGTATGGCATCATGTAATCTTAAAATCTATTTTTGATAGGAATCTTTAGTAGAGTCCAACACGGAACATTTTGCAGGCACCTCTGCAGTTACGGGATTTAACGATCCGAGGCGTCCTCTGGAATATTCCAAACTCTATAGGGCAGCTCAAATACCTCGAACGGATCTCCGTGGATGTTGATTCCTTAGGATTGCCAGAAGAATTTTGTCGTCTTCAGTCATTGAAGACCTTGGAGTTAAGAGAGTGCACAAAATTGAAGTCACTCCCAGATTCCTTTGGTAATTTAAGTAACCTCGAAAGCATCGATCTCACAGGGTGCTGCGATTTGGAGAGATTGCCAATATCCTTCGGGAATTTAACTAAGCTTAAATTTCTTAACTTGAAGGATTGCTCTGAGTTAAGTATTTTTAATATTTAGTATGTGTTTTTAGGTAGAATTAATCTTAATGTATAATTTTTACTCATATTTCATATAATCAATAATGAATTATATTATGTAATATTTTTTCAACTATTATGATAGAAACTATATATTATATATAATTTTTATGTATTTATAATATAAGTTATAATTATTTTGGTTAATATATTTAATAATATTATTTTTATTACATAGATATATTTTTCAAGTGAAACTTTATTGATTTGCATTAGTTGTTTTTATTGACTTGGATTAGAGCATTTGCATCTCTTTACTGAACTGCATAGAGTACTCAATAGATGACCCATATGGAAGTGCTTAACATGAAGACAATGTGTGTCTTTCATTAGTGTTTATTTTATAATAGCTATAATTTATAAGCCTAGCTTAAAACAAGGTTTCTATAGGTTAAAATAACAAATCAGTTTGGCTTATCATTTTACCTATTTAATAAAACATCAACTTTATTGACAAATTGCATTAAAATTTATGTCTATAAAAAATTACATTTTGATTAACCTTTTTATTACGTTAATATGTAATGAATTTTTAATTAGTAATTAGTAAATACATCAAAGCAACAACTAGTATTTTCCTTATATTGTTATGCTAAGTTATATGTGTTAGAATTTTACATCTAGATTTTTTAAATCCAACAAAACAAACATGAAGTGTGATAATTAAAGTTATTTTTATTATTATATTGAAAATATTGGTTGAATTCTATTAAAATTCAAATTTAATTTATTTTAAATGTTGTTTCTAATTGTTAGAAATGTAAATATAATTAATGCATTATTTTCCATACAAGTTGTCCATGTTTATCGAGTAATTAACAAAAATGAAAATGCTTTAATAATGCACATGTGAGAACTGGATTTCCTTATTTCCTTGTAGTACCACAATGTATCATGTATTAAGTAAAGGTAGATTCCAATGCTATGATGTTAAAAGCATGTGCCATTCGTTAAGAGTTTATATAGAAACTACATGCTCATAACTTGATAGTCTCACCAAGAGAGATCGCTTCCAGTTTTGAATTTTCTCAAGGCACTAATAAATTAGTTGAGGCAATAGTAGAAATTCACAAGCAAGGGATTAACTCTTCCAACCAAAGTGAAAATCTTAAGGTAGCCACTAACTTATAAAATTCAATTTGCTCAAAATTAATTTTTAGTTATCTTTTTCAATTTACATTTTCCTCGACAAATTTATATTTTCTTTTCCAGTTTTGAATTTTCCTGAGGCACTAATAAATTAGTTGAAGCAACATTAGAAATGCACAAGCAAGGGATTAACTCTTCCAACCAAAGTGAAAATCTTCGAGGTAGCCACTAACTTATAAAATTCAATTTAGAAAACTCTTACGCAAATTGTAACAACTATTAAATTTAGTCCCTTGATATTTGAGACCAATTCGTCATCTAATGGAAGAGATCTTATAGATGTTGGAACTCCCCTAGTTCATGAAACGCAAGAGATATACAAACAATAACATCATTTAAGCTACATGTAGCTCACACAATAGTTTTCATAGCTCAATGTCAACCTTTTAATGACACAGGGTATTCATTAATCGACACAATAAACAAGTAATACAGGAAAATGAACACACACCAATAAAGTATTACACATTGAGACATAGATTACCCTAGAAACCCAAATGGAAAAGCAACATCCAAAGCTTCACATAGCTCTATTTATTGTTAACCATGGTGTAGTTACATGCTCTCTGGAGTAGCATCAACTTCCCTTGAAAATTTTTGGGTGGCATTCGATCAATCTTAGGCAAAAGAACCCTTCTCTTGATGGATAAAGTGTAAGTAGATGGATGGTTGGCTTGGGGGATACCTAGAAGTTCAAGCATCCTCAATCCTTCAGCTTCCCAAGTGTTCAAATTCCTTCATTTTTTCTCTTCCTTTATCTATGAGATAGGTTCACGAGACTTACATAAAAAATGAATGAAATAAACATTTCATCTTTTACATTAAAATTACCGATGGAGTAATTGCTTGATGCAGGTAGACTATGCTAATGGTGAAATGGGGCCTTCCATACCTCTAGTATGTCATATGCCTCATTATCAACCATGAGCGGTCATTTACTAATCATACTAAGCCAAAAATGAATCCATTCTTTATCTGGATCCAAATTCAGATCACACCTCCCTATTGGGAGGATTTTGGTCCCCAAAAGCTTCCAAGGAGAGATGAGGGAACCTTCTTTCAATCCAGTTCATCTCATATCCATCAAACATGTATGGATTGAACAACTTAAAATATTGTGCGTTCACCACTAAACACATCTACATATGTGGCGGGAGCCTCCATCTAAAGGCATTCACATCCACTTGTTTAAAAATGTGGAATGATCCATACTTGAGAAGATTAAGCTTCTTTACTGGTCCTTGTAGCCTTTTCTTGTGTAGGTGAATCCAAACCTTATATCCAACATGGAATTGATGGTCTTCCTAGTGTTGGTCATTCCTTTCTTTGTACCCTTGTTGACTTGTTTCTAGCTGCTCTAAACCGTTAAATGTATCTACATGATTGTGTCCATAAATATGTTTTCCCTCTTCTCATCTCCCTGTGGCTCAACCTCATCCTTTTGATGCCCATATGCCATACCGAACATTAAATGAGGTAGGTATCACGTGGGTATCACTAGTAGAAAATGAGCGATAAATGACTAGGCGACCAAAACATTTGATCACCACAATTTTTTCAAGGTATAAATGACCAAACTTGAGTGAGCCAACTAAAAATGACTAGAGGATGACCAATTGGGTCACGGGATAATATATATGACCAAATAATAAGTAATTAAACTAAAAATGACCACATAAAAATAACATTAAAAATATGAATTGGTCATTTATTTGGTCATTGCTGGTTGTGTCACTCTGACAATAGAAAATTGCAATTTTGACAATAATTAAACTAAAAATGACCACATAAAAATAACATTAAGAATATGAATTGGTCACTTATTTGGTCATTGTTGGTTGTCACTCTGACAATAGAAAATTGCAATTTTCACAATGAATTTGTACAATTTACTAAATTCTAACACTCCAGATGGATTTAGACACCCCCTTACTAAATTTTAACATTGCAGATGGATTCAAAGACCCCTTTCTAGGGGTCTCTGAATCCATTTGTAGTGTTATAATTTCTTAAATTATTGATTCCCTTGTTGGCATGATTTCGATCAACCCAGGTTCAAATCCCTCATTTGTCAACAAAGCTCAAGATATCGGCCCGACAAAGTAGGATTCTGTCGACAAAACCTATGACGCAGATGTAGCCTCACCCGAGATATCTTATGGGAACTGCCCTAACCAAATTTATGTAGTTATGTGGGGATGTTCACCCTTACAATTCTTTATACAATCACTTGACCAACATTGGGAATTATACTTCTTGTTCTTATTTATTCATTCAAGATAACTATCTACAGATATGTCGACACATATTGTAGTATTTAACATAAAGCATTATCACATATTCAATCTATTAAATGTGCGACACACACACAGATAGATACGAGTCATTCAAAACATAGACTGTGGGACATATTCAAATCCACTTATTCACAACATACATGCACTCGACATAAACATAATTATCAAAGTCACATAGAAATTTTTTTTAACATGGAAACTGATCTAGGAAAAACCACAAAGGTGCTCTTCATCTGGAATGAGAAATAGGTTAGCACCTTTGGTCTGAGCACTGAGCTTGCATACACTTCTTTAGATATTTTTCACAAATCATACATATTTCTTTCCTCTCATGCTCTTTGTTTTTGGCTCTATGTATCTCTTCTCTTCTTCCCTCCACTGTCGATCCGAACATAACCTAGATTGATTCTCTAACTAATTTGGATTCTTCAACACTCTCTTGTGGATCGTACTGAGCCACATTAGTCTGAAACTTCCGTCAGTGCAACCTTGATTTGAAAATATTGAAAGATTTTTACTACCTGTTTAGTCTCGTGTAACACTTCTGCTTGTCTTCTTCAACTTTTCCACAAGTTCAGAACTAATGTGTTTCAAAGTTGTAAGTCCTATCGACACGAAAATGTGTCACACTTTTTCATGTACAGGTTGAATGACACCTGTAACTTTCTCTGCCTCTTCTTGTAGCTCTATGACCATGTCATTTCTCTTTTGTTGTTGTGTTCGCAGTTTGCAACCTGTTGTTATAGCTTTTTCATGTCAGCGTCCTTATCCATTTTCTCTACTATTGGCAGCTTCTTTACTTCATTCTTAAGTTGGCTAACCTCTAGCTCAACAGTGTGCATCTGCTCTATTACTTTCTCTAACTCTTCATCATCGATCAAAGATTCCCATGATTGAGAAAATTGCTGAACCGCTTTGGCACAAAGTGCTTCCACCTCTTTAATCTTTGCCACACCTCAATTATTTCTTTTCTTCTATCTTCTAGTACCTCTAGAGGTGTATTGGGTTTCACGTATAATTCCAACTTTGCAGTCTAACAAATGTTGTTGGGGACACTCAAATTCCATTAGAGAAATTTAGGTGGCATTAAGGTAATTTACCCCTCATTAGGATTAATCAAGATCCAAAAGTGACATGATTACGATCATTTAGGTGCCACTATGATAAATCAAGATCCAAAAGTACTATCACATTAATCATGATCATTGGAATTGACATTGATATATATGACGTTATGTGAGGCATTTTCCAAACACAATTCCTAGCTCTAAACCTAGTGCAATTCTTAGCGTAGTTCCTTTCAAAATTCCAAGTATTATTCCAGGCACTATACCTGGATCTATACCTGGTGCTATGTTGAATGTTTTCTAGGCATAATTCATGGCTCTATACTTGGCACTATGTTGAATGATTTTCCTGTCGAAATTCATGGCGCAATTCCCGTCGCTAACCCTGGATTAATATATGGTGCTATGCTATTCATGATGGTTTTTTGGAAGCTATTCTTGGCATTATATGGGATGCTTTTGTGGACGCTAATTGGTGTTAAATTTTTATATGCTTAGCTAAAACATTAGTATTTCATTTCATTTCCATAACAAAAGCATATAAACAGGATCATTGAAAGAAACAGTATCACAAGAACAACACAAAAATTTATCCTGGGAAAACCCTAAAGGAAAAAACCCAGCAAAAGCTTCCTCAATATAGATGCCCCCAAAAGGTAAAAAGGTAAAACCAACAAGGAGATCAAAAACCTGATCCTCCTCCTTCTCCAGCTACTTCTCTCCTCCACAAGTGCGCTACTCAAGTGAGTGTGTGTGTTCCAAATGAGGAGCACTACACCTCTATTTATATTCATCCGTTCACTTAAGTTAACTCATCTGTCATGTAGGCTCGAGTTAATCATGTAGGCTCGAGTTACACATGTAGGCTCAAGTAACCACATTGGGGTGCTAATGACCCACCTTTACAATTAGAGGGTACTGCCTCATGACTCTTATTAGTTCTTCCGATTAGGAGCATCGGGGTATAAATTAATACAAGTGGTTCTCCTGGTAGGACCATTGGGGACCACAAAGAAATACATATAGAATATTCTTCAAAGTTACAATATTTCAACACCCCCCTTAACGAGAAGGGTATTCTATAACAACATCAACAACAACAATAATAGGAGAGAGATAGAGGACATCATCAACATCATCAGGGTAGTACATCTATAAATCATTGGAATTTTTTCAACATCATGTAGTCTTCATCTTCAATCTTTAGTCTTCAGCATCATTAGTACTTTGACCGCTTCGATCAACAACATCTTTAGCATCTTGACTCTTCAATCAGCAGCAACATCTTCAGCACTTTGACCTTTTCATCAACAACATCATCTTCAACACTTTGACCTTTCGATCAGCAACATCATCTTCAACACTTTGACCTTTCGATTAGCAACATCATCTTCAACACTTTGACCTTTTGATCAACAACATCTTCTTCAGCACTTTGGCCTTTCGATCAACAACAACATCATCATCATACTCTGATCTTTCGATCAGAAACATCATCATGAAAACATCATCAAAACATCAACATCATCATCATCAAAATATCAGCATCAAAATATCATCATCATCATACTCTAATCTTTCAATCAGAATCATCATTATCATCATCCTCTGATCTTTCGATCAGAAACATCATCAACCGAACATCATCATACTCTAACATCAACTCATCATCATCATACTTTGATAATACGACATCATCATCATCACATTCTGATCTTTCGATCAGAAACATCATCATCATCATCGCATTCTGATCTTTCGATCAGAAAACATCATCATCATCAGCAACATCATAATCATAAGCAACTTTTGATCTTCCGATCAGAAAACATCATCATCATCATATTCTGATCTTTCGATCAGAGAACATCATCATCAGTAACTTCTGATCTTTCGATCAGGGAAACATCATCATCATCATATTTTGATCTTTCAATCAGAGAACATCATCATCGTCAGCAACAGCATCATCATTATATTCTAATCTTTCAATCAGAGAACATCATCATCATCAGCAACTTCTGATCTTTCGATCAGAGAAACATCATCATCATCATATTCTGATCTTTCGATTAGAGAACATCATCATCATCAGCAACAGCATCATCATCATATCCTGATCTTTTAATCAGAGAACATCATTATCATCAGCAACTTCTGACCTTTCGATCAGAGAACATCATCATCAGCAGCAACATCTGATCTTTCAATCAGAAACATCATCATCATCATCACACTCTAATCTTTCGATCAGAAACATCATCATCATCATCACACTTTGATCTTTCGATCAGGAAACATCATCATCATCATCAGCAGCCCATAGTACAAAGTCAAAGAAATCTTTGAATCTCTTTTGGACTCAAAATCCAAGGATGATGCAATCCTATCACATTCTCGACAACCAAGGTCACCGGATCTGTTCTGAACCGAAGTTCAAGGATGATACAATCCTGCCACATTCTCTATGACCGAAGTTACACCGGATCCATTCTGAACCAAAGTTCAAGGATGATACAATCCAGCCACATTCTCAATGACCGAAGTTACATCGGATTCGTTCTGAACCGAAGTTCAAGGATGATACAATCCAGCCACATTCTCGATGACCGAAGTTACATCGGATCCGTTCTGAACCGAAGTTCAAGGATGATACAATCCAGCCACATTCTCGATGACCGAAGTTACACCGGATCCGTTCTGAACTGAAGTTCAAGGATGATACAATCCAGCCACATTCTCGATGACCGAAGTTACACCGGATCCGTTCTGAACCGAAGTTCAAGGATGATACAATCCAGCCACATTC
>LPNX010332708.1:551368-564892 GCA_001517045.1 Pseudotsuga menziesii
GGGTAAGTGCCCAGGGATGATACAATCCCACCACATTCTCGAGGATGAAGTCACCATATCTATTATGGACATATGTCCTGAGATGATACAATCCCTCTTCATTCTCGAGGACCGAGGTCACCAGCTCACTTTATGGCAAGTGCCCATGGATGATACAATCCCACTGCAGCATCACTACTCCCCCTTTTGGGGAAGGTCTTTTCGAACCACACCAAGCTTGTCTTGAAAGTGTTCAAACGTTTCTCGAGAAAGAGGTTTCGTCAACACATCATCATCTACATCTTCAGTATGTGGATACTAAACTATCACCATCTCCAATATGTGAAAGCATCATCACCTCTATATTCAGTATGGAAATACTGAATCACCATCATCTATATCTATCTTCAAGTCAAAGGGACCTGATATCAGCTTCCAAATTCATATGGCTTTAGAACTTAGCAAAGCAATCTGCTATGTATTCTGCTTCAGCCATGCTAAGAGAAACACTGGACTATTTCCTGTTAAACCATGAACTCATAACAAACCCAAAAGCATCTACCTGATGTGCTTTTCCTGTCTAAGATACTTCTAGCTCAATCTGCATCTGTATAGCCATACAATCTGTAGTCATAATTTCCATCATAGTAGAGACCAAAGTCTATAGTCCCTTTCAGATATCTCATCACATGTTTTGCAGCTACTAGGTGAACCCATCTTGGTTGAACAAGATATTGACTTAAGGCATTCACAGCAAAACAAATGTCTGGTCTGGTATTTTATAAGTACATCAATGACCCAATGATCTGTCTGTAATGAATCACATCCACCAACTCTGATGAGTCATCATCTAACAGCTCTAGGTTGGAGTCCATGGGTCTGGCCATGGATTTGCATTCAAACATATTGAATCTCTTCAATATCTCTACCGCATACTTTCCCTGGTTGAGAAAGATTCCTTCTGAACTTTGCCATACTTCCAGACCTAGGAAATAATGCATTAACCCAAGGTCTTTCATCTCAAATTCTTCTGCTAGTTTCTTCTTGCTTTCCATGATCTATTTCTCATTCTGTGTCAAGAATAAGTCATCCACATATAATAACAGGATGACAGGTTCATCTTCTACAACCTTGTAGTAAAGGTTAGGATCAACTTTACTCTTGGAAAGGCCCATGCTCGTCAGGAAACTATCTATTCTTCCATACCAAGCTCTAGGAGCTTGCTTCAGGCCATA
Organism: Pseudotsuga menziesii; assembly: GCA_001517045.1. Lineage (NCBI taxonomy): Eukaryota > Viridiplantae > Streptophyta > Pinopsida > Pinales > Pinaceae > Pseudotsuga > Pseudotsuga menziesii. The sequence goes on from LPNX010332708.1 coordinate 552,583, forward strand.
GAGGGCCTTCTTCAACTTGCATATGTGAGTCCATCTGTCTTCAACTTCAAATCCTTGTGACTATTCGATGTAAAACTCTTCCTCAATCATTCCATTAAGGAAGGCTTTTCTATACTTCATCATGGAAGAAACTACCATGATAGTTCTAAAGGAAGTGTACCTTACTTCCTAGAGTAAGTGTCTCTTCAGAATTAATTCCCTCTTTCTGATAGAAACCTCTAGCCACAAGTCTTTCCTTACTTCTATCATCAACATATTTTATCTTGCAAATCCATTTGGAAGATACCACATTCTTGCTTTTTGGTTTGAGTACCATATCCCAAACACCATTCTAGTATTCTTTCATCATGAGTTTGTCTTGTCAAGTCATCAACATATCCTAGTCTTCTGCATTCAACCTTGAAGGTTGGAACCCACTTTACTCTTGGTAAAGTATTGATCCATCATGAAGCTATCCATCATGTCGTACCATGTCAAACTCAGATATCTTCTGTAGTCACTCCCCCTGAAGTGGAGTATCATCTTCCCTCTTCATTCTGTACAGGTGGTTCTATGCTTGATATATACTGGTCAATAGAGTATGTCTATTCTTTTTGAGGAAAATCACGAACCTTGCTTTGTACACTTGTTCTTGTGGATCCATATGGAGGATACTATGTACTTCCCTTTATGTCTCGAAATCATATCGTATACATCATTCCCCATGATCAACTGTTATTCTTTGATCATAGCTTCTTTCATAGCATTTCTTTTCTTCATCTTGAGTTATCTCTCGTACCCATGGTGGTCTTCATCCTTCGAGGTGGATCTACCGCTCTCTAAAGCTCTTTCTTCCGTCATGGTGTCTCTGACCCTGGGAGCTTTAGATTTTATTGCAGTGAATCTTGAATTGTCATCACTTGTTCTTCAGAACAAGTCTCATTCTTCTTGTAGGAGGTTGTACAGGACCTTCCCTACAATTCAAATGCACCAGCTGCATGGTTAGAACTATTTTAAAACATATGCATAATGAAAAATTCTTATGCATCATGCAACTGTTTAGCCAATACAACATTCATCCAAAACTTTCTAGATGCCTTCCATCTCTATCATGACATTATTGAGATTGTGCACTAATCCAATATGTCATCAAGGCGGCTTCATTCTAGATAAGTAGAAATGGAGAGCACCATGAGCTACTTACCCATCACATGCATATTAGTAGTATGCAATAATTAATGCAAACAATCTATCATGCATAACACATCAATTGAATATAATCAAATGTATAACAAAACAATATCATGAAATGACAATTGAATACTTATCTTTTATTTGTTTCGTGGGTAAACTCCATCTTGATAATTCTGCTTCATCATCTTCTTCGTTCATGACATCATCATTTCTTATTCAAATGATAAGATGGATAAGAGGTTATTCAAGAATTGAGTTCTTCACATTCCTCATCGCTTGAGGGATCTTCTTTGAATGGTGAGAGCTTCATCTTCAATTGCTCCCATCTTCTTCTTCTCTTCTTATGAGTCGAGCTTCTTCTTCTTCCTGGAGTCAACTGAAAGTAATCACTTCCTTCTGACATACATTCTTCGCATGAATGAATCCCATGATCCCGAGAGACCATTCAAGGTGGCTATCACCACTTCTGCATTCTCCGCTTCTTCTTCTACTACTTCAAGATGTTCTGCATTCTGGATCTTCACATTCTTCAACTGTTTTCTTAAAGCCATCTTCTGATTTATGTTCTTATCTTCAAATAGCTTGATCAAGGAATCAAACATCTTCGGTGTCTTTAGGGAAGACACTTGTGGTACAAGTTGATCTATGATTGAATCAATCATGATCTTCTTGGCCTTGATCAAGTTGTTCTTGTGTAAGGCTTTGAGCCTCATCTCCGTATGGAACTGGGACCTCTCTACTCATGTAGGTGTCCAATTCATTTTCTTCAGAGAGATCAAATACTTCCATGCTTGGAAGTTGTCAACTTCACCAAGCTTATCAACAAGCTGATGTGATATATCACTTTGAAATGAGAACCTCAAATTCAAATAGCAAAAGATTATATCTTTGAGGTGTCCGTCCTGCTTTCGGAGCTGGCTGATCTAGGGTTTGTCAGAGAAACCCTAATTTTCAAAACTTGGAATCTTTTATATCTGATTGGATAGAAAGATATATCTCTTCAAATGGATCAGTCCAATGTACTCCTTTTCTGAAAACAGTGGAGGAAAGCTCTCGGAATAGGAAGCCCTAGTTTTCCAATTTCTTCTGCAGAAATGCCTGTCACTACTTCTGTTATATATCTGAAATTACAGCTCCTCTATGTATGAAATGTTTCACGGAGGTAACCTCACATGTCCCTGATCCAACACCATAGGTTTCATCATAATTGGTTTCACCAATTGGGATTTATGATCCTTTTCCCAAGGTGACCTGTTACAGGACTGTTCAGAACAGCGAAGTTGTACATCCTACCACGTGTCACTGTTTCATCTTCTGGTTCTGAAATTAGGACCATAGAAATTAAAATCCATTGTATTTCTAGAACATCTTCAAGAATTTAATTTGGACCTCTATAGCCCACTCTATAGAAATGTTCCCCAGTTGTCCTATTTAAGGATGAATTCTGGAGGAGGCTGGAACCCTAACTTTGACGGATCATATCTCTCGGAATATAGCGAATTTGAGGCTAAATTTTGGATACAGTGTACATCAGGATTGTATATTCATCCTAGGAAATTTTCGACTCCTGAGCCTTCGCCAATATTGGTATATAGCGAATGTACCAAAACGTAGCAGTTTTAGTATTTAGGGTTTTTCTAGCTCAGGGTCAAACTAGGGTTTGACTTTCCCAGAGTTTCACCCAACCAAAAATATTGATCCAGGTCTCTAAACTTTGATTTTGATTAGGAGAGAAATCCTATGCCAGGCTCACTAAAAAATTCCTCTTCAGTAAGAAGCCCTAATTTCCCGCACCGAAAACTGAAAATGCTCAGAATCGAATTCCGCTTCGACAGAAAGATGCACCCTTCAATGGAGAGTCAACCTAGCCTTATTTTGCTGATCGATTGTGGAGAGAGGTCCAAAAAGTAAGAAGCCCTAGATTCTATAGCTTCTGAAAGATGTCCTATTCAGGTTAGCTCTGATACCATGTCAAATTTTTATATGCTTAGCTAAAACATCAGTATTTCATTTCATTTCCATAACAAAAGCATATAAACAGGATCACTGAAGAAACAGTATCACAAGAACAACACAAATTTATCCTGAGAAAACCCTAAAGGGAAAAACCCAACAAAAGCTTCCTCAATATAGATGCCCCAAAAATGTAAAAAGGTAAAACCAACAAGGAGATCCAAAAGCTGATCCTCCTCCTTCTCCAGCTACTTCTCTCCTCCACAAGTGCGCTACTCAAGTGAGTGTATGTGTTCCAAATGAGGAGCACTACACCTCTATTTATATTCATTCATTCACTTAAGTTAACTCATCTGTCATGTAGGCTCAAGTTAATCATGTAGGCTCGAGTTACACATGTAGGCTCAAGTAACCACACTGGGGTGCTAATGACCCACCTTTATAATTAGAGGGGACTGCCTCATGACTCTTATTAGTTCTTCTAATTAGGAGCATCGGAGTACAAAGTAATACTAATGGTTCTCCTGGTAGGACCATCGGGGACCACAAAGAAATACATATAGAATATTCTTCGAAGTTACAATATTTCAACAATTGGGACGTTGATTGGGATGCTAATTGGGATGATAATTGTGATGCTAATTGGGACGCTAATTGTGACATTAATTGGGATGCTAATTATCGTTCAAAATAACACCAACTTTTAAAAATGGACAGTAATTGGGATGCTAATTGGGATGATAGTTGGGATTCTAATTGGGATGCTAATTGGGATGTTAATTTGGATGCTAATTAGCATCCAAAATAGCGCCAACTTTTAAAAAGGGACGCTAGTTGGGATGCTAATTGGAATGCTAATTGGGATTCTAATGGGGATGCTAATTGGGACGTTAATTGGGATGCTAATTATCATCCAAAATAGAGCCAACTTTTAAAAATGGACACTAATTGGGATGCTAATTGGGATGTTGATTGGGACGCTAATTGGGACGTTAATTGGGATGATAATAAGAACGCTAATTTGGATGCTAATTATCATCCAAAATAGCACCAACTTTAAAAAAAGATGCAAATAATGCCATTAAAAGCACCATCCCATGGAAAATCATCCACTTTGTCCACAAAATGATGAAAAATACACTAAAAGTGATAGTGGACGCTAAAAAGGAAGCTAAAAGAGACATTAATCAAAGGGTTTTGTTGTAGTGATAGTATGCATTACTTCCTGTGCAATACCAATAGGCTCTATGATCTGCCTATTATGGAGAAATCCAAATTGATTTCTAGATATGGCTCTATCCAAGATAGGTTTTAGTCGGTTAGCAGCCAGCTTGGATATAACCTTATAAACCAAGTTTCAGAGGGATATAGTCCTGTAATTTGCAAAGGAGGTAGATTTATCACACTTAGGAATGAGGTTAATAAATGTGGCATTAAGTGCTCTTGACACCCTACCTTCATCCCGAGACTAATCAACAACCCTAAGAATATCATGACTAACCAGATCGAAGAAATGGAGGTAGAATTCTGCCGACCAACCATCAGGACCAGGAATTTTGTCTTTTTTGAATCCTTTAAGTACACCTTCAATCTCAGAGAGTCGAAAATCTGACAGAAAACATTCTTTATCTTCCTCAAGCACAAAGTTAGGAAAAATTCTAATTATTATGAGTTGATCCTCTATATTGGTAGACCCATCATCTGTAAATAAATCAGAGAAGTGTGAAGCACCCAAGAGCTTAAGCTGTGATTCATCTTCAATAATCTCACCGTGTTGGTTCTGAAGGCCCCAAATAGATTTAGAATTTCTTCTGGAGGAAGCATAAGAGTGGAAAAATTTAGTGTTTGCATCCCCCTCACTTATCCAGTCCACTCTACTCTTGAGTTTCTAGGTAAGGATCTGGTGAGCCAGCAATGACTGCTTCTGAGATTTCAGCTGGGAGAGTTGAGAGGCCTCAATCATTGACAGGATACCAAAGCTACGAGAGGTGAGGAGATCCTGAATAACTAAGTCAACTTCTTTGGCCTCTTTTGCTTTAGCCAGGTTCATCTTTTTTTCCCAATCCTTAACAATACCCTTGAGTCTCTTGAGTTTAAAGGTGAGTGAAGCCATAGGATCAAGAGAAGGGAGAACTGAAGTGGACCAAGAAGAGTGGACAATATCATAGAACTCCTCTTCCAAAATCCAGGCCCTATTAAACTTAAAAGGATAGAGATGACAATAAGGTACAAAGTTCCACTCCAAGAAAACTAGATAATGATAAAAAATCTCAGAGGGATGAATCCATGATTTATAGTGTTTCAAAGTAGGTATAAGTTGGAGTGATGCCATAAACCTATCAATACATTTGCTAACTCCCTCATGGCCAATCCGGCCATTCCTCCAAGTAGGGACAAGATGGTGGGGGGGTAAATCCACCATGTTTGCAGTATCTAGGAGATGTGTAAAGTAATGAACCATGTGATCATGCGGGATTTGTTACCCCATATCTCAGCATCTGAGAGGGTAAAGTTTAAATCCCCCACAAGTATAAGATTGGGATAGTCAAAAATGCCCTAGCAAATACATTGTCCCAGAAAGTAGCTCTGTTAGAGTAGGGACCATAGCAGTTCAAGATAGAGAAAACATAGTCAAGACCCTTAAATCTAGGCTTGACTAAGATACCAACATAGGATTGGTAAGCCTTGCAGTGAGTGAAGTGAGGATTCCACCCAGTAAGAAGTCCCCTAGAGAAACCATGGGAGTCCAGAGCAAAAATTCCCAACCAAGTTTCAACTTGTACCAAAATCGAAAACAATGCCGAAGCTGCAAATTAACTTAGAAAGGGTTAGGGAAGACATACAATATATGAAGGGGCATGCACTTATAGGAAAATTTGTAAGGATCTGTCCCATAGAGAAAACTCTAGTGTGTTGAATAAACACTACATGGAAAGAGCAAGGACATTATGATATGCAACTAGGAGCCAAAGGATTCTTCATGAACAACTTATTTAATGAAGAAGACAAAACCAACATATTTGAGAACGGGCCATATTTCCTCAACTCCGCTGGTATTTTCCTGAGACCATGGAAATAACGGTTTAATTCGGATAAAGAAAATCTAACGATAGCCCCGATATGGATCAGAATGTATTCCCTTCCAATGGAATACTGGAAGGAAGAAATACTGATAGATATTGGAAACACTCTGAAGAACTTCGTAAAAGTATCAGAGAAAACTAGACAAAGAAGGTATACATCTTATGCCTGTATATGCATTTACCTAAACATATCTCAATACCTCCCATATGGCATTGAATTATCATGGGATGATGAAGACTAGTTTCAAGTGATTGATTATGAGAAGATACCCTTCAAATGTAGAAGATGTCATGAGCATGGACACCTTTTTAGAGACTATCCATAGAATAAAAAATCTAGAGGAAATAAAGATCAAGAAAATCAAGACGTGGAAGGATTGACTAGAGTACCCAATAAGAAAAGATCAGCCAAGAAATCAATGGGACCTAAGATCCACAAAAAAGTTCAAACTCAAAACAGGTTTGAATCCCTCCAAGAAGTAAAGATTAGTAATAACCAGCAAAATGACCAGGCTATAGGTCAACAAGATTCGGTGATAGAACCCAACATGAAGATCCCATATGAGGAGGAGACTTAGGAGACAAACAAGAATGATAACATGGTACTTGAAACAGATGGAGAGGAAATGGAGATAGGAGATCTTGATTTGGATGGATTAGAAGTGACATGTTCTGAAAAGGTACCAGAACAGATCCCTTCACAATAAGTCTCTTTGCTGGAAAAGGCGATAATCAAGGAAAAAGCTATGAAGTTTCTTGGAACAATGTCTGAATCTCTTAAGGACCTAGATGGTAAAAATAAAGGGAAAAAATAAAGAAGATGAAGGCATAGCAATGTGCAAAGAATCCAGAACGTTGGGGCTAAACTTGCAGCGTCAGGGCAGTATCCCACCATAGATGCGACCCTCTCTTCTGCAACCAAATAGTTTCCAATGCTGATTACGTCCTGGAATATAAGAGGTTGTAATAGTACCTTGAAGATTCATCTTCTAAGAAGAAGGATAGAAATGGAAAAACCGAGCATCATCTTTTTACAAGAAACAAAATGCTCAAAATTTGAGCTGAAAGTTATCGGGGGAAAAGGATGGTGTGGGAGCGAAGCTATTGCTGTGGATGCGAAAGGGGTGGCAGGAGGTATAAGGATCTTGTGGAACCCAAGAGAGATGGTCCTATATGAATTCATCGCAACGTAGTTTTCTCTTTAAGAAGCCTTCCACATCTTAGGCTCAAGTACCCGGGGGTTCATGACTAATGTGTATGGGCCTCCTCAAGCTGAGCAGAAATAAAAATTTCTGGAATCGTTAGGGACTCTCAAGTTGGTGTCAGGAGGAAAACCCTGGATTCTAGGCGGTGAATTCAACTTGGTCAGGAATCTTGACGAGAAAAAAGTTGGGATTTCGAAAATTAAATCCCATGAGTGAATATTTTAATGAAGTTATTGCAAACCTAGAATTGGTTGATGTTAGAACGACCAACGGTACCTTTACTTGGAACAATAAAAGAACAAGAGATAGAGTAATTGCTTATCGGTTAGACCGATTTTTGGTCTCTAAATCCATTATGATGGTAGGGGGATAATTGAGTGTTGTTGTACTTCCATTAGCAGGCTCAGATCACTGGCCTATCAGTCTGGAATGAGATAGTGTTGCGGTGAACCTTCCAAGACCCTCGATTTGAGAAATTCCAGCTGCTTAAGGCTGATTTCTAAGAGAAACTCAAAGTATGTTGGGAGGAAATGGAAATCATTAGAGGAACCAGGATATACTAGTTTCAACAAAAGCTCAAACTCTTATAAAAAAATCAAGAAATGGAACAAAGACTCCTTTGGAAACATTTTCTAGGCTAAGAAGGAATTGGATAGTAAGATTCAAGAAGTACAAGTAAAAGGTATGCATAGTGGTTTCTCGAACAAGATCCGTATGCAAGAAAAACTGTTGATACAAGAATTCAGCTTAAGGAAACAACAGAAGGAAGTTTTCTTGAAGCAAAAATCTAGAGTTAAGTGGCTCCACGAAGGAGAACGTAACACTATCTTTTTCCATAAAGATGTAGTTCAACATTGCTAGGGAAATCGAATAGCGAGAATGAAAACAGAGGAAGGAACCATTTTCGAGACCTAGAAGGATCTGGAACTCACCTTGAATTCCTTCTTTGTCAATCTACTGGAGGAACTAGAATGGCACCGAGAAGCTGCTCAGAGGGAGGTGCTGAGGCACATTCCAAAGTTAATTATAGAAGAGCACAATTTCTTGCTTCTAAAACCAATAGAGATGGACTAAGTTGAAACAAAAGTCAAACAAATGGTGAATGACAAAGCCTTGGGACCTGACGGGTTCACCACTAACTTCTTCCATGCTTGCTGAGATTGGCTGAAAGAGGAAGTATGGGCACTGGTAGAAGACTTTAGGAAGACTGGTAATATTATGAAAGCTCTTAATGCAACCTTCCTGGCGCTTATCCCCAAGGAAAATGGTATGGAGGACCTTAGAAAACTCAGACCGATCACATTGTGTAACGTAATATACAAAATTATCTCAAAGGTTATTGCTAATAGGATTCGACCCCTGCTTCCCATCCTCATTTCACCTGAATAGGTGGGATTCATTGAAGGACGATAGATTCTGGATGGTATCATTCTGGTTCATGAAACCATTCACTCGTTAAAAATTGGGAAATCCCAGGTGTGCTTCAGAAACTAGATTTGTCGAAAGCTTACGATAAACTCAATTGGAAATTCTTAGCAGGTGTCCTTTAGGCCTTCGGCTTCTTAGAGAAGTGGACCAAATGGGTTATGAAACTAGTTTCATCAGCCTTATTTTTCATTTTGGTTAACGAGACTCCCTCTTCTCCCTTCCAAGTTTCAAGAGGAATAAGAGAGGGCAATCCTCTATCTCCCTTCCTATTCATTATTGCAGTTGAGGGGTTAGGAAGAATGCTCAAGAATCTACGCACTAAGAACAAGCTCAAAGGGATTTCTCTTCATGCGATGTTGAACCAAAAACACATCAACAGTTTGTGAATGACATGATGCTTATGGGACCTTCAACTATACAGGAGGCCCGTGGTTTAAAAGAAGGATTGGATATTTTCCTTGAAGCTAGTGGACTCGAAATTAATAAGGACAAATCCTAGGTTTACTTCCTAGGTTTACTTCTTCAACACTCTGAAAATCACTAAAATAAATATTCTCAGAATTTTGGAGTTCTCAGAAGGAGCGCTTCCCTCTAAATATCTGGGGGCACCATTAGTTGAATCCACTATAAGGAAAAATTCATGGAAAGAACTTTTGGAGAAAATAAAGTAGAAGCTAAGTCATTGGACCTTCAAAGCCCTTAATTTCCCAAGTAGACTCATCCTAGTAAAATCTATCCTACAATATATGCCACTTTATCTCTTTTCGGTACTGGAGGCACCAAAATTAGTGACAAAACAGATAAGGAATATCCAAAGAAACTTCTTGTTAAGGTGGACTGATGGACACAGAAAGTCACCACTGGTGGGCAGGAAAACCATATGCAAACCCAAGGAAGTTGGGGGATTAGGACTAAGAGGCCCTTTATATATAAACAAAGCAATGGGAGCCAAAATATGGCAGAGATGGATAACCCATGAGGAGGAACCTTGGGCCAAACTATGGCACAAGAAATATGCTCCACAGTGGTCTAAACAATTGCTGGTTAGATTTGGAGAAAATGTCCCTAGCTCCAATATTTGGAAATCGGCTCAAGAAAATAGAAGCCTCATTCAAAGCCATAGTTTCTGGAAAGTCAGGGATAGTAGGATTGCATTGTTTTCCAGTGATGCCTGGAATCAAGATCCTTACATAGCTAGCTCGGATGACATCCCTATGCTAATCCAACATCTTCCGAATAGCTCGATGAAAAAGGTGCAGGAATTTTGGGACGCTGGCTCCCCAAAAGAAATATTTAGTACCTAGAAGAATAAGGAATGGTGGAAAGCTCTAGTTTCAGAGGAGAATATTGAATATTTTTACAATGAACTCTACTCCAGGAAGATCCCCATGATTGTTGGACTAGACAAGCTCAGATGGGGGTATACCAACCTGGGAAACTTCAATATTAAAGAATACATTGAGATGATAACCAGATCTAACAAAATGGAGAAGGAGATTAAATGGAGGAAAATATGGAGCGGGAGATGGAGGCCCAAAGTGGCATATTTTAGTTGGCTTCTCCTCAAAAGACGCATTCTCACTTGGGACAATATTCAGGCAAGAGGGGTCATGGGTCCGTTAAGGTGTTTCCTTTGTCAAATAAGCAATGAAACCATAAACCACCTTTTGTATGAGATCCCAATAGCGGATTCCATCTGGGAATGAGGTGTAGGAATGTTCAAAAAGAATCACAGACATAAAGGTCGTCCAGATTTAACACTTGAAGAATGGTCGAAGAACACCTTCAAAAACAAAATTGTGAATAGGGTATGGGATTTGCTATCGGGATTCATTGTCTGGGAAATATAGAAAGCACAAAACATAAGAATTTTTGAAAATAAACAGAGACAGGTTGAGGAAATTTGGACATTGATTGAAGCACAATTAAAAGAAACAATAAATTTAACCCATTGTACCTACGAAGATTTTATTATAGAAGCAATGGAAAGACAAATAATCTATGAATTGGGGATATTCGAATTACCTGTGAACAATTCACAGCCTAGACCAATGCTCAAGCCCCTGCACAACCCATATTTCTGGAAGTGTCTGCTGCTTGGGCCTTTTAAAATTAACTTTGATGGACTCACAAAAGCTAATTCGGGACCAACAGGTTTTGGGGGAGCCATTAGGAACTCCATGGGAGTAATTCTTAGCATTTTTTGGGGTAACATTGGAACTAGCACCAACAATATGGAGGAGCTAGAAGGGATCATCAATGGGTTATCGTGGGCCTTTCAGCAAATATAGACTCCTTTAACTGTGGAAGTAGACTCCATGGTAATCATGAATATTTCCCTAAGACTTCAAAACTATTCATGCATTGCAAAGGTATCCAAAAATTGGCGATAGGAAGGCAGGCTAACAGAGCTAAGAAGGTTGTTAATGGGAAAACCAGCGCTCCATTTCACGCATGTCAAGAGAACTGTTAATAAGGTGGTGGACATTTTGGACAACGAAGGGGTTGGCAATAATAGCTCTTTCCATGCAGAAGTGAGAAATGACAAACAGGAAGACACGATCTGGTGACATTGTGAAGAGTTGGAGGAGGAGGATGTGGATAGGATGGATGGTGATCTCCCACGACAATTGCTTGATCTCCCACTCCTGATGAAGGCCAGGTGTTATCTATCCTCTGCATCAAGCCAGCCTCCCAACACATCCCTTCACATGCGCGGTGCCCATGCCATGGCCATGCCGACTCATGTACGACACGTGCTTGGGAATGATGATGATCCTCCCCCAATATCCATGGTAGGCATGAAAGGAGGTGAGGTGTTCACTACACCACTTGGTATTAATTCCAAATATGTCAATAATATGGTTAGGATGGATGGTTAGTGTACGAAGCATCTGGATTTAGAAGGTGGCACGCAGGTGTGGTCTGGAGATTGGCCACCATAAATACGGATGTCATTCTTGGTGGTAGACAAGTACGACAACTGGGGTGGGATTTGTCCCTTTGGGCATATTGGTGGGGTAAATTCGAGCTATGGCTCTAGGGATGTTAATTGGAGAGTATATCGTACAAGGCGACCATCAATGGGGGAAAGAGTTGTTGATCTTTCGCATGGTAACGTGAATTTGGCACAAAATAATGAGCTCTGGGTATATAAGGCTGACGCTTTGAAGGGCGCGAAATGGAAACGTCATTCAGACTAGATGATGGCAGCTAATATCACCCTGAAGAATGAAAAGGTTATAAATCTAACCATGGAGGGATTCTGGATCATCTTGTTTGAGTTGCAAACTAATTGTAGTTATTTATCGAACTCTAGTAGTTATCTACTGAGCTGCAAATTGCTTGAAGTTACCTTCCAAGCCGCAAATTGTTTGTATTTTCCACGAGAGATAATGGCTCAACAATGGCGTGTTTGGATTCGTCAGGGGGAGAGACTTAGTATTGGGGGGGGGGGGGGGGGGGGGG
>LPNX010332708.1:572450-612317 GCA_001517045.1 Pseudotsuga menziesii
CAACAGGTAGAATAAAGCAGAATCTACTGTAAAGTGCTATATACTAATTCTGGATGGTCAAAAGGTAGTCAAGATCAACCCAGAATTAGAAATAAATCATTCCTAGGATATAGATGGCATGTATTGACTTTAAGGTGAAAGTGGATGCCAACTAATTAAGCTAGTGGGTGAATAATTAATTAAATAATGATTAATTATTTTATCCTAAGTTATGAGCGAGTTTCATATATTCCAACACCTGCCTATAAGGATATATTTATGATGGTATGACAAAAAAAATATAGATGCATATAGGGCCCAGCAACAAGGCTATGGTCACCCTTTAACAATTATTATGTCCAGAAAAGTGAGGAAAGAGGCAAAACCACATGGGGAAAATCCTCCCTCAAGAAAGGAAAAGGCACAATTTTTTTGAAATAATATGTCTTCAATATATCCTTATCTTCAATTGAATGAGCTGAGTGAATTTCTTTTGGATGGAATACTTTCTAAAGACATCATGAACTCCATGATCATGTGTTGGAGTGTAGAACCTACAAGAAGGAAGAGGAGAGACTCCTTGTATCTCATCATCTGATGAAGTAGGAGAATTATCCGAATGCTTCTTTCTACTGTCAAACTCTGATCTGCAAACATAATCTGAAATGGAAAAGAGATCTGTGCATACTCCTTCCCAAAGAGTACAAAAATTAAGACAATTTATTTCACACAAAATTCCTTGAATAGCTGCAAAATTGTGATGTGAATCACATGTCTATCTTCCAATCTGATGTAGCACCTGTATAGATCTGATATGAGGCTGATAAAAATCTGATATATTAGAAATATTAGAATATGGAACAACAAGGACAAAGGCTTCAGTGGCTCTATGAGGATATAGGGCTAGATTAGGAAAATTATGAGAAACTGGGGAAAACTGATAGGTGTAAAAATATGAATGATGGATGGGCATAAGATCTGAACCATAAGTGTTTAGAATAGATCCAAACATGTTTAATAACAGTTCAAAGATGACTAATTACATGGATAACCATCCACAGAAAGATAGGAAAGATTTCAAACCATGTAAGATAAATATCACTTCATAAGAGACGAATCGAAGGAATCAACTAGTGAACTTGGAATTTGCATAGTCTTAGGATTATTCAGAGGTATAGTAGATGGTATGGATGGTGGTATTATATGTGTATCAACCTGAAAATATGCTTCTAAATTAGAATCCAAAGAATCACATATAAGCATATCAATAGACTCATGGGAATACACTGGTAATGAATCCTCTGTATGAAAGGAGGAAAGAATGAGATGTTCACAATATTCAAGGAGGTTCTGAGTATTGATGCCAAGAAAAAAGGAGGATATGGTGAAGCTCGTGAGATCAAGTAAGTTAAGTGGTATGACACAAATAAGGCTTGATTTGTCTAAGCATGCATCCTGGAAATCATTGGGTTACACATCATTAATGAGAGAGGTATGCACAAAGTGTGAAGGATCTGGCACATAGATCTCATAATCTAAGATAGGAGATTTAGAGAACATGAATGGGTTATAGGATCATCATCAATATCAATAGCAGATCCATATATTACTTCTTTTTCATCAATAGTATCGCAAGAAGAAAAATCACCTTCAAGAGACACAGAAAAAGATGGCTCTTCAATATTTGCTTCTTGATTGAAGGAAGAAGCATTTGAATCAAGGGGAGTAGCAGCAACATGAACTGTATGAGAAACTTCTTCATCATGATCAACTTCATTAGAGAATGTAGAGGCCAATAAATATTGAGAGAGACAACAAGAGGAGACATTGGGTTCGCTCCATACTTCATCTTCTATTTCCTGGAAACCAAAAGCTTTGTCCAAAATTTTCCAAAGCTCAAATGGAAATTCAATAGAATCTATGAGATGATGTATATTTGGAGACATTGCCAAGCACATGATTCCATAATCTCTATCACAATTATTTATCCAATCAATCTTCTCTTCATAAGACTCGGGTTCGCTCAATGCACCAATGGAGACATCAAAGAGACATTGCCTCTTCAAGTATGCACTCATCTTTGGCTTCCAAACAACATAGTTGAAAAGAGATAGTAGAGGAAATTCTAAATCCATATAGAAGTTGTTTATATGCTCTAGGAGATACTCTCTGCAGCATGCAAAACAAACTAGGAGAAACTCTTGTAAGCTAGACAAGCTCTTCTTTAGAGAGGGATAGGAGACTAGAAGCGCTCCTCAACTCTATAGAACTTGATCAACTTTGCTACTCTGATACCATGTAGTGTGGAAATTGAACCCAGTGATAGAACAATTACACTCACAATAATTATCAATTGTTCATGCAAAATCACTCACAAAAGAGACTGAATATGGAGCTGAACACTAAACTGTATTAACTCAGTGTACAATAGCCAACCTTGCAACATCATAGGATGCTGTAATAAATAATTACATAAGAGATTCGAATGCATGATGAGGCAATTCAAATCTAGTCAAAAGCAGGCTTACTAAAATTAAGCAAATCCCCCATAGGTGTATAAAGCAGTTTCCAAAACTGTCAAGGAGCTCATGAATTGGAAAAAAGACTTAGGCAAGATAAAAGGTAATGGAAGGACACCTCATGCATGCTTTTCATAGGAGAAAAGAGTGGAGGATGTGGAGGACAAAAAACTAGTTAACCTCACCTAGTCAAACTTTCCCAATTGCCTTAAAGCACTGAAAAAGCAGGCAATAAAGCAGAAAAAAGCAGAAGGGCGCTTAGGAGGCCAGGACTAAAGCAGAATTGATTCCTTGGGGTTTCCCAAGCGCTCCATGAGTCAAAATTAGCAAGTTTGACCACTATGGATGTGTAGATGACAACTTGCATAAGGTGGAATCATGAAACTAGGCAAATAAGACAAAAATGATTAGTTTAATGTCTAAGGTAGCTAACTATGGGTTGATTATTATAACAACCCCCCTTAAGCCTGACTTATGAGTAATATATCAAAAAATCATAGGGCCTAGCAACAAGGCTTAGTCACCCTTTACATACTGCATGTCCATTTAACCAAGGAAAGAGGCAAAAACCCAATGGGGAAATCCTCCCTTAAACATGGACTGTAAAACAAAATTTGGAAATCTTGTCTACACTCATGCTTCACAGCATGATCAGCAATCCCCAACAGTGATTTGAGATTGCTGAAGGTATTCTCACAAAATGCTTTGGTGAAGATATCAACTACTTGTTCTGAAGATGAACAGAAGAGTAGGTGAATGGTGCCATCATGCACAAGCTCTCTGATGTAGTGCATATGGATCTCAATGTGTTTGGTTCTTTGCTTCTGAACTGGATCATTGTAGATTCGAATGGTACTCTGGTTATCACAGTAGATGGTAGTTGAGTATTCTGATTCGAAGCCACACTCTTCAAGTAACCCCTACAACCATAAACATTGAGTTGCTGCATTTACAACTCCTCTGTACTCTGCTTCTGTAGATGAGAGTGCAATGGCACTCTGTTTCTTGCTTGACCAGCTGATTGGCCCTTCTGCAAGCATGAACACATATCCTGATGTGGAATTTCTGTCTGTGCTATCACCTACCCAATCACTGTCAGTAAACCCAATCAAATCAAGATCAGATTTTGCTTTATAGAAGATCCCATGTGTCCTTGTTCCCTGAACAAAGTTAAGGATCCTTTTGGATGCTTTCCAATGGATCTCATGAGGCTGATCCATGTATCTAGAATCCACACTCACTTCATAAGAAAGATCATGTCTAGTATGTGTAAGATGCAAAAAAATCCAATCAATTGCCTATACAGTGTATTGTTTACCATAGGTGAAGAATCAACTTCTTCAAGCTTCACTCCTGAAAGGAAAGGAGTCTTGCTTGGCTTGCAATTCTTCATTTTGAATTTGTTCAACAAATACAAGGCATACTTGGACTGGGGCACCTTTATTCCAACTTTGGTTTGAGCAATCTCAAGCCCCAAGAATTGGCTTAAGAGCCCCAAATCTGTCATGGAGAAGGCTTGGTTCATTGCACCCTTCAAGGAAGCAATCTCATCCTTTGAGCTTCCTGTAATGAGAAGGTCATCAACATATAACACAATGATCATTAATGAACCATTAATTAACTTCAAATAGACATTTGGATCTGATTTGCACCGAACAAAATTTAGTGATAGCAAGAAGCTATCAATCTTGGCATACCAAGCCCTGGGGGCTTGCTTTAGCCCATACAATGACTTCCTCAACCTGCACACAAGAGATGGGTTAGTAGAAAATCCTTGAGGATGTTGCATGTATATCTATTCAGTGAGATCTCCATTCAGGAAGGCACACTTTACATCCATGTGATGTACCTCCCATTGCTTTGAAGCTGCAATGGCTAAGGCTATCCTGATGGAGTCCATCTTTGCCACTGATGCAAAGGTCTCAATGTAATCTATGCCATGAACCTGTGAGTAGCCCTTGGCTACCAATCTAGACTTGTACTTTAGAGGTGAACCACCAGCAGCAAATTTGGTCTTGTACACCCACTTACACTAAACTAACTTCCTCCCTGGGGGAAGATCCACCAGCTCCCAAGTGTTGCTCTTCTGGAGTGAGCTGAACTCTTCCTTCATGGCTGCTTGCCATCTTGGATCTCCTGCTATATCTTCATATGTTTGAGGATTTGATTCCACCATCAGATAGCATTTCTCAGAAAACATATGATCCTTCATGCACAGAGCACTCTCAAATTGATATCTAGTCCTCCTAGGGTCATTGGGATTCCCAGCTAGCTCTCCTATTGCATGAATGGTCTTGGCTGCCCATTTTGGCCTTGTATGGGTGTTAGGATCTACAATAAACTCATCACTATTAGACATATCATAATATGTTAGAATAATCAACCCATAGTTAGCTACCTTAGACATTAAATTAATCATTTTTGTCTTATTTTCCTAGTTTCTATGTCCCACCTTATGCAAGTTGTCA
Source organism: Pseudotsuga menziesii (assembly GCA_001517045.1). Classification (NCBI taxonomy): domain Eukaryota; kingdom Viridiplantae; phylum Streptophyta; class Pinopsida; order Pinales; family Pinaceae; genus Pseudotsuga; species Pseudotsuga menziesii. Next base: position 577,417 of record LPNX010332708.1, read on the forward strand.
TCTACACATCCATAGTGGTCAAAATTGATAATTTTGACTCATGGAATGCTTGGGAAACCTCAAGGAATCAAATCTGCTTTATTCCTGGCCTCCTAGGCGCCCTTCTGCTTTTTTTGCTTTATTGTCTGCTTTTTCAGTGCTTTAAGGCAATTAGGAAAGTTTGACTAGGTGAGGTTAACTTGTTTTTTGTCCTACACATCCTCCACTCTTTTATCCTATGAAAAGCATGCATGAGGTGTCCTTCCATTACCTTTTATCTTTCCTAAGTGCTTTTGTCAATTCATGAGCTCCTTGACAGTTTTGGAAACTGCTTTACGCACCTATGGGGGATTTGCTTAATTTTAGTAAGCCTGCTTTTGACTAGATTCGAATTGCCTCCTGATGCATTCGAATCCCTTATGTAATTATTTATTGTGGCAGCCTATTGTGTTACATGTTTGGATATTGTACACTTAGTTAATACAGTTTAGTGTTCAGCTCCATATCCAGTCTCTTTTGTGAGTGATTTTGCATCTACAATTGATAATTGTTGTGAGTAAAATTGTTCTATCAATGGGTTCAATTTCCACATGGTATTAGAGCCATTGTAGATCGATTTCTCTCCTTCAAATTTGTTTTGCAGGTTCGACATCAGTGACTGGGAGCCTTCTACTGTTAACCGGGACAATTTCTGAGCTATGGATCAATCTCAGAAGATCATCTTGACTCCCTTCAACTTCTTTGAATGGAAAGCAGAGATGGAGATACTGTTGAGAGAGAAAGGCCTCTATAGGGTGACTATGGCAATAGAAGCAGAGCCCAATGCAGCTGCAGAGAAGATACAATGGCACAACAGGAGGGATGAGGCCTATGGTCTCTTGTGTCTGAGTATTTTTAGAGACCTCCTTTTCCATCTTGATGGATTGACATCACCGAATGAATTATGGGAGAAGCTTACTGATCTTTTTGGAAAGGCAGATGAGATGAGGGGACATCAAATCGAAAATGAGCTGATCTCCCTGAGTCCCAGTAGCTTTGAATCCCTGTAACTCTATTTCTCCAAGTTCAAAGCATTTGTTTTGCAGCTAAAACAATGTGGGATCGAAAAGAAGGATGATCAGCTGGTCTTGGCCATACTCTCAAATCTTGGCCCTAACTATTCAGTGTTTTTTTCGACCTTCTATGCCACAAAGTTGACAGCTCGAACCTGGAAGATGCCTAGCCTTGCAGATTTCATGGAATCTCTCACACAAGAACAAGACAAACTGTTGATGATGGGCACCATCAAACCATCCAAAGACCAAGCTCTAGTTACTGGAGATTCGAAGGTGGATTCAAAAAGAAAAAATAAAGCTAAAAAGAAACCTGAGCAAAAGAGAGACAAGAACAAGTCTCCAGAGGAGCCACAAGGTTCCAAGAAGAACCACAAGAAGAAGAATAATAAAGGAGAAATGAGCAAGTGCGCATACTGCAGTAAGGGAAATCATACTAATAGATCCTACATGAAGAAGCAAATAGACATGCTAACCCAACTCCTGGAGAAGAATGGAATCTCCCTTCCAGATAGCTCAAAGAAGAGAGAAGGAGGATCAAGTTCAGAAGACAGAGAGAGAGTTCATGCATTGGTTGCTGGCACATCAAGCTCACCTAGTTTCATCATTGATTCTAGAGCTTCAAGACACATGGTTTTGACTAAGGAGGCATTTACCTCACTTGACATGTCGAAAGGACCGCCAATAGTACTGGGAGATGACTCTCTCACTGAAAGTTTGGGCAAAGGGAGGATTGATCTTGATCATGGTCAGTTCAGCCATGTGTTGTATGTTCTTGGTCTTGCCTCCAACCTCTTATCAGTGTATCAAATGACTCACATTGGGTCTCCAAAGAAGGTCATATTCTCCCCTGATGAAGTTGAGATCAAAGAGATCTCAAGTGGTAAAGTCATTGCAAAAGGAGTTGCAAATCATACTTCGAAGGTGTACATGTTCTCACACTTCCTACTCTACTCAAACCTCTCTGCTCTACTGATTCATGCTAATGAGGCAAGAAAGCTTTGGCATGAAATATTTGGCCACCTAAATTACAAGTATCTTTCTGATCTTAGTGAAAAAGAGATGGTCATAGGGTTTCCCAAGATAAAATTTTCCAAAGGAGTCTGCCAAGGTTGTATCCTATGAAAACACCCAGAGCATAAATTTGAGAGAGCTAGTCATGAGAGAACCTCTACACCCCTCGAGTTGATCCACAGTGATGTTTCTGGCTCATTCCCTCATATGTCCATGAGTCAGGCGAAATATGCATTGACTTTCATAGATGACTTTTCTAGGTATTGCTGGGTTTACTTCCCGAAACACAAGTCTGAAGTTGTTAGAAAAACAGGACCACAGAGCAATAACAATTATACAGTTAAATCAATAAACAAGATGCAAGAACACATTAAACATTACAGAGAGACACAAATATAATGTGGTTCACCCAAACGAATGGCTACGTCCACAAACAAATTTGCCAGTCCTTTTATTTCAGTCCAGAAAGATGAAGGGATACACCCTGTATCAAAACCACTGCACTTCCTCTTCACGCTCTCACAGTCTCTCTTCCAGTACAATACAGTACCCACATCTAGTACAATACAGTACCCACATCTAGTACCATTTATAATGGAGCCTCCTCAAGCCTTATAAAGGCTTAATCACATGCAATACCATGGGACAATACCATGGGCTACAACAAAACCATGTGCCCAAACCATGTGCTAGACCTAACCACCTTTGACTCGATCTCAAGTCAATGTTAACACATGCAATACTATGGGACAATACCATGGGCTACAACAAACCATGTGCCCAAACCATGTGCTAGACCTAACCACCTTTGACTCGATCTCAAGTCAAGGTTAACACTAACAGAAGTTTTTGGCCTTTTCAAAGTCATTAAGGCTTTGGTTGAAAACCAATCTGGGAGGAAACTCAAGGTCCTCATATCTGACAATGGTGGTGAGTATGTCAAGTCTAAGTTTATTCAATATTGTTTAGATGCAGGTATTCAGATGCAGCATTCTATCCCTTAAACACCACAGTAGAATGGTGTTGCTGAGAGGAAGAACAGATCACTGAAGGAGATGGCAACATGCATGATGGAGGCCAAAACTTTTCCACCAAAGTACTGGGCCGAAGCTATAAACTGTGCAGCCTATATCCAGAATAGGGTGCCTCATAAACATCTTGATGGTATGACTCCTTTCGAAGCATGGAGTGGACACAAGCCAGATGTGACCTATTTCAGGATTTTTGGCTCAAAGGCTTGGGCTAGAATTCCAACAGAAAAGAGAAAGGCTTTGCAGCCCCAAATCCAAGAGTGTCTATTTGTTGGGTACTCTGAAGATTCAAAAGGGTACAAGCTGATAAATTTGAGAACAAACAAAGCCTTCATTGAAAGGTGTGTTTAGTTTCAAGAAGAACCCCTAGCAGCAGTGGAAGTTGGAGAAGCCTCTTCACCACTAGAACCTCTGAAAGTAAGTGAAGAGATTGTTGAACATGATGATTCTGATATGTCTGATAGTGATGAGTTTATTGCACAACCTAACAGCCCTACAAGGCCAAAATGGGCAGCTAAGACCATTCATGCAGTAGGAGAGCTAGCTGGAAATCCCAATGACCCTAGGAGGACTAGATCTCAATTTGCGAGTGCTCTTTGCATGAAGGATCCTATGTTTGCTGAGAAATGCTATCTGATGGTGGAATCAGATCCTCAAACATATGAATATGGAGTAGGAGATCCAATATGGAAAGCATCCATGAAGGAAGAGTTCAGCTCACTCCAGAAGAGCAACACTTGGGAGTTGGTGGATCTTCCCCTAGGGAGGAAGCTAGTTCAGTGTAAGTGGGTGTACAAGACCAAATTTCCTGCTGATGGTTCAACTCTTAAGTACAAGGCCAGATTGGTATTCAAGGGCTACTCACAGGTTCATGGCATAGATTACAATGAGACCTTTGCACCAGTGGCAAAGATGGACTCCAGCAGGCTAGCCTTAGCCATTACAGCTTCAAGGCAATGGGAGGTACATCACATGGATGTAAAGTGTGCCTTCCTGAATGGAGATCTCTCTGAAGAGATATACATGCAGCATCCTCAAAGATTTTCTACTAACCCATCTCTTGTGTGTAGGTTGAGGAAGTCATTGTATGGGCTAAAGCAAGCCCCCAGGGCTTGGTATGCCAAGATTGATAGCTTTTTGCTATCACTGAATTTTGTTTGGTGAAAATCAGATCCAAATGTCTATTTGAAGGTAATTAATGGTTCATTAATGATCATTGTGTTATATGTTGATGACCTTCTCATTACAGGAAGCTCAAAGGATGAGATTGCTTCCTTGAAGGGTGCAATGAACCAAGCCTTCTCCATGACAGATTTGGGGCTCTTAAGCCAATTCTTGGGGCTTGAGATTGCTCAAACCAAAGCTGGAATCAAGGTGCACCAGTCCAAGTATGCCTTGGATTTTCTGAACAAATTCAGAATGAAGGATTGCAAGCCAAGCAAGACTCCTTTCCTTTCAGGAGTGAAGCTGGAAGAAGCTGATTCTTCACCTATGGTAAACAATACACTGTATAAGCAATTGATTGGATGTTTGTTGTATATTACACATACTAGACCTGATATTTCTTATGTGGTAAGTGTGGCTTCTAGATACATGGATCAGCCTCATGAGATCCATTGGAAAGTAGCCAAAAGGATCCTTAACTTTGTTTAGGGAACAAGGACACATGGGATCTTCTATAAAGCAAAATCTGATCTTGATTTGATTGGGTTTACTGACAGTGATTGGGTAGGTGATAGCATAGATAGAAAGTCCACATCAAGATATGTGTTCATGCTTGTAGAAGGGCCAATCAGTTGGTCAAGCAAGAAACAGAGTGCCATTGCACTCTCATCTACAGAAGCAGAGTACAGAGGAGTTGTAAATGCAGCAGGTCAATGTTTATGGTTGCAGGGGTTACTTGGAGAGTGTGGCTTCGAATAAGAATACTCAACTACCATCTACCATGATAACTAGAGTACCATTCGAATCTGCAATGATCTAGTTCAGAAGCAAAGAACCAAACACATTGAGATCCATATGCACTACATCAGAGAGCTTGTGCATGATGGCACCATTCACCTACTCTTTTGTTCATCTTTAGAACAAGTAGCTGATATATTCACCAAAGCATTTTGTGAGAAGACCTTCAGCAATCTCAAATCACTACTGGGGATTTCTGATCATGCTGTGAAGCATGAGTGAATACAAGATTTCCAAATTTTGTTTTACAGTCCATGTTTAAGGGAGGATTTTCCCACTGGGTTTTTTCCTCTTTCCTTGTTTAAATGGACATGCAGTATGTAAAGGGTGACTAAGACTTGTTGCTAGGCCCTATAATTTTTTGATATATTACTCATAAGTCAGGCTTAAGGGGGGGTGTTAGAATAATCAACCCATAGTTGGCTACCTTAGACATTAAATTAATCATTTTTGTCTTATCTGCCTAGTTTCTATGTCCCACCTTATGCAAGTTGTCATCTACACATCCATAGTGGTCAAACTTGCTAATTTTGACTCATGGAGCGCTTGGGAAACCTCAAGGAATCAAATCTGCTTTATTCTTGGCCTCCTAGGCATGCTTCTACTTTTTCTGCTTTATTGCCTGCTTTTTTAGTGCTTTAAGGCAATTGGGAAAGTTTGACTAAGTGAGGTTAACTTGTTTTTTGTCCTACACATCCTCCACTCTTTTCTCCTATGAAAAACATGCATGAGGTGTCCTTCCATTACCTTTTAGCTTGCCTAAGTGCTTTTGCCAATTCGTGAGCTCCTTGACAGTTTTGGAAACTGCTTTATGCACCTATGGGGGATTTGCTTAATTTTAGTAAGCATGCTTTTGACTAGATTCGAATTGCCTCCTGATGCATTCGAATCCCTTATGTAATTATTTATTGTGGCAGCCTATTATGTTACAGGGTTGGCTATTGTACACTGAGTTAATACAGTTTAGTGTTCAGCTCCATATTCAGTCTCTTTTGTGAGTGATTTTGCATGTATAATTGATAATTGTTGTGAGTAAAATTGTTCTATCACTGGGTTCAATTTCAATAGAATCATCCTGTTCAACAATCTCTTCACTTACTTTCAGAGGTTCTAGTGGTGAAGAGGCTTCTCCAACTTCCACTGCTGCTAAGGGTTCTTCTTGAAACTGAACACACCTTTCAATGAAGGCTTTGTTTGTGCTCAAATTTATCAGTTTGTACCCTTTTAAATCTTCATAGTACCCAACAAATAGACACTCTTGTATTTGGGGCTGTAAATCCTTTCTCTTTTCTGTTGGAATTCTAGCCCAAGCCTTTGAGCCAAAAATCCTGAAATGGGTCACATTTGGCTTGTGCCCACTCCATGCTTCGAAAGGAGTCATACCATCAAGCTGTTTATGAGGCATCCTATTCTGGATATAGGCTGCATATTTTATAGCTTCGGCCCAGTACTTTGGTGGCAAAGTTTTGGCCTCCATCATGCATGTTGCCATCTCCTTCAGTGATTTGTTCTTCCTCTCAGCAACACCATTCTGCTGTGGTGTGTAAGGGATAGAATGCTGCATCTGAATACCTGCATCTGCACAATATTGACTAAACTCAGACTTGACATAATCACCACCATTGTCAGATCTGAGGACCTTGAGTTTCCTCCCAGATTGGTTTTCAACCAAAGCCTTAAAGACTTTGAAGAGGCCAAAAACTTCAGACTTGTGTTTCAGGAAGTAAACCCAACAATACCTAGAAAAGTCATCTATGAAAGTCAATGCATATTTGGCCTGACTCATGGACATATGAGGAAATGGGCCAGCAACATCATTGTGGATCAACTCGAGGGGTGCAGAGGTTCTCTCATGACTAGCTCTCTCAAATTTATGCTTTGGGTGTTTTCCTAGGATACAACCTTGGCAGACTCCTTTGGAAAATTTTATCTTGCGTAACCCTATGACCATCTTTTTTTCACTAAGATCAGAAAGATACTTGTAATTTAGGTGGCCAAATATTTCATGCCAAATCTTGCTTGCCTCATTAGCATGAATCAGAAGAGCAGTGGGGTTTGAGTAGGGTAGGAAGTGTGAGAACATGTATACCTTCGAAGTATGATTTGCAACTCCTTTTGCAATGACTTTACCACTTGAGATCTCTGTGATCTCAACATCATCAGGGGAGAATATGACCTTCATTGGAGACCCAGTGTGAGTCATCTGATACACTGATAAAAGGTTGGAGACAAGACTAGGAACATACAACACATTGCTGAACTGACCATGATCAAGATCAATCCTCCCTTTGCCCAAACTTTCAGTGAGAGAGTTATCTCCCAGTACTATTGGTGGTCCTTTCGACATGTCAAGTGAGGTGAATGCCTCCTTGGTCGAAACCATATGTCTTGAAGCTCCAGAATCAATGATGAAACTAGGTGAGCTTGATGTGCCAGCAACCAATGCATGAACTCTCTCTCTGTCTTCTGAACTTGATCCTCCTTCTCTCTTCTTTGAGTTGTCTGGAAGGGAGATGCCATTCTTCTCTAGGAGTTGGGTCAGCATGTCTGTTTTCTTCTTCATGCAGGAGCTCTCAGTATGATTTCCCTTACTGCAGTATGCGCACTTGCTCATTTCTCCTTTATTCTTCTTCTTCTGGTGGTTCTTCTTGGAACCTTGTGGCTCCTCCGGAGACTTCTTCTTGTCTCTCTTTTGCTCAGGTGGATTTTTACCTTTCTTTTTGCTTTTTGAATCCACCTTCGAATCTCCAGCAACCAGAGCTTGGTCTTTGGATGGTTTGATGGTGCCCATCATCACCAGCTTGTCTTGTTCTTGTGTGAGAGATTCCGTGAAATCTGTAAGGCTAGGCATCTTCCAGGTTCGAGCTGTCAACTTTGTGGCATAGAAGGTCAAAACAAACACTGAATAGTTAGGGCCAAGCTTCGAGAGTATGGCCAAGACCAGCTAATCATCCTTCTTTTCGATCCCACATTGTTTTAGCTACAAAACAAGTGCTTTGAACTTGGAGAAATAGAGTTGCAGGGATTCAAAACTACTGGGACTCAGGGAGATCAGTTCATTTTCAATTTGATGTCCCCTCATCTCATCTGTCTTTCCAAAAATATCAGTAAGCTTCTCCCATACTTCATTTGGTGATGTCAATCCATCAAGATGGAAAAGGAGGTCTCTGGAAATACTCAAACACAAGAGACCATAGGCCTCATCCCTCCTGTTGTGACATTTTATCTTCTCTGCAGCTGCATTGGGCTCTGCTTCTGTTGCCATAGTCACGCTGTAGAGGCATTTGGCTCTCAACAGTATCTCCATCTCTTCTTTCCATTCAAATAAGTTGAAGGGAGTCAAGATGATCTTCTGAGATTGATCCATAGCTCAGAAATTGTCTCGGCTGTCAGTAGAAGGCTCCTAGTCACTGATGTCGAACCTGCATAACAAATTTGAAGGAGAGAAATTGATCTACAATGGCTTTGATACCATGTGGAAATTGAACCCAGTGATAGAACAATTACACTCACAACAATTATCAATTGTACATGCAAAATCACTCACAAAAGAGACTGAATATGGAGCTGAACACTAAACTGTATTAACTCAGTGTACAATAGCCAACCCTGTAACATCATAGGCTATTGCAATAAATAATTACATAAGGGATTCGAATGCATGAGGAGGCAATTTGAATCTAGTCAAAAGCAGGCTTACTAAAATTAAGCAAATCCCCCATAGGTGCATAAAGCAGTTTCCAAAACTGTCAAGGAGCTCACGAATTGGAAAAATCACTTAGGCAATCTAAAAGGTAATGGAAGGACACCTCATTCATGCTTTTCATAAGAGAAAAGAGTGGAGGATGTGGAGGACAAAAAACTAGTTAACCTCACCTAGTCAAACTTTCCCAATTGCCTTAAAGCACTGAAAAAGCAAGCAATAAAGTAGAAAAAAGTAGAAGGGCGCTTAGGACGCTAGGAATAAAGCAGAATTGATTCCTTGATGTTTCCCAAGTGCTCCATGAGTCAAAATTAGCAAGTTTGACCACTATGGATGTGTAGATGATAACTTGCATAAGGTGGAATCATGAAACTAGGCAAATAAGACAAAAATGATTAATTTAATGTCTAAGGTAGCTAACTATGGGTTGATTATTCTAACATGTAGAATATGGAAAGGTTGTGCTCCCTATATCTCTGATACCATGTAGAAATAATAGATCAATGTTATGAGCAATGATTCTAAGAAGAAGCATAGGAAATAGATCTTGCTACTAAGAATTCTCACAAGCATACACAGGAAAAATAGAGAGAAGAAAAGAGACTGAATCACATGAATGAAGAGATAAATATTGGTGTGTATCCTTCCATTGAATAATGATGAATACCAGTGTACATAAATAGTACATCCCTCATAGAAAAATTGAGTTGTATGGATATAAATCATAAATCTCGAAAAGGTTGACTTACCAAAATATAGCAAACTCCCATAGGTGGCTAAAGCACTTCCCAAATCTATCAAGGACCTCACGAGTTGGAAAAATCATGAGTGAGTTGTCAAGGAGATGGAAATAACATGCTAATCCTAGAAAATGGAGGAAAAGTCATGAAGGATGGGTTGGCAACAAAAGCACACAGTTTTGTAGTTTGACTAGCTTTACCTTATCCATAGAAAAGCAGAAAAAATAGAAAATGCATAATAAAGCAAAATCTGCTGTAAAGTGTTGTATACTAATTTTGGATGGTCAAAAGGTAGTCAATATCAACCTAGAAATAGAAATAAATTATTCATAGGATATAGATCACATGTATTAACTTTAAGGTGCAAGTGGATGCCAACTAATTAAGCTAGTGGGTGAATAATTAATCAAATAATGATTAATTATTTTATCCTAAGTTATGAGTGGGTTTAACATATTCCAACAATTAATGGATTGAATTCTACCATTGGCTTGAAGTCATTCTTGGATACAATTCAACCATAGATTGAATTCAACATTTGTTTGAAGTCAACCTTGGATTGAAGACATCCATAGTTTGAAGCTAACCTTGGATTGAGTCATCCATGGATTGAAGTCAACATTGGATTGAGATCGAACTTACTTGAAAGTCAACTATGGATTGAAGTCAACCTTAGATTCAAGTCAACTTTGGAGTGAAGTTAACTTTTTATTAAAAGTCAATCTTTGATTAAATGTTAACCTTCATTTGAAATCAAACATGGATTGAAGTGAGCAATGGATTGAAGTCAACCTTGGATTGAAGTTAATCTTGAATTAAAGTTAATTTTGGATTGAAGTCAACCATGGATTGAAGTCAACCTTGTCTTGAAGTCAACCATGTATTGAAGTCAATCTTAGATTGAAGTCAATATTATATTGAAGTCAACCATGGATTGAGGACAACCTTGGCTTGAGTCAACCTTGAATTGATGTCAACCATGGATTGAAGTCAACCTTAGATTGAAATCAACCTTTAATTAAAAGTCTACCTTGGTTTGAAGTCATCCTTGGAATTAAGTCACCCATATATTGAATTCAACCATGGATTGAAGTTAATCTTGGATTGAAGTCAAACAAGGTTTGAATTCAACCATTAATAGAAGTCAACTTTAGTTTGAAGTCAACCTTTGATTGAAATTCAACCTTAGTTAGAATTCAATCTTGGATTAAAGTTAACCATGGATTGAAGTTAACCTTAGCTTAAAATCAACCATGGATTGAACTCAAGTCAATCTTAGGTTATAAGTCAACTTTGGTTTGAAATAAACCTTGGATTAAAGAAAGCCACATATTGAAGTGAACCTCGGATTTAATTCAACCATGGATTGAAGTCAATATTGGATTAAAGTCAACCATGGATTTAAGTCAAACATTGATTGAATTCAACCTTTAATTAAAAGTAAACCTTGGTTTGAAGCCAAAATTGGATTGACACCAACCATGAACTGAAGTTAGCTACATATTGAATTCAACCTTAGATTGAATTCAACCTTCGTCTTAGGTCAAAATATGCAATATTTAATTCAACACTTAATTGTTAACCCGGGAAGGGATCTTGTGAGATGCAAACACTATATGTGCAAAATTAAAGGTTATTCTAATCTAAGCTAACTAAATATGCAAATACGCTAACATGCAACTATATGATTTTAAACTACATGCATAACTTTCAAAATTCAAATGCAAGAATTTCATCTGTCTATAAAAACAGAAAACCAACTAAGAACTTGAAAAGTAATTATGAATTCAAATCTAATCTAATGTTCTACTAATCCATTCTATGAAATGAAATTGCAACGACTAATCTAGGAAAGCGGTCACTTGGTCCAAAAACAATCTAATCTAATGAGAGTAAATTTAAATATTCAAAATAGGCAACAAATCAACTAAACTATTTCATGAATGCATGAACTATATGCTTATGCAAGGATGAGAATCTACTTAATCATGTGATTAACTACTAAAGTAAATACTCAAATTAATTACCAAAGCAAATATGAAATTAATTACTATAAAACAATAAATTATGCTACAAGTGAAAACAACAATTAATCTATCTATTCTATAGGTGAAACTACTCTATATTTTCAAAAGAGCAAACTAACTAACTATCCTACTTTAGTTATCGAACTTATGCAATCGTATAAAGCAAATTGAAACACTAATTTAAGGACCAAGTGTAAACAAATACTTCGGGAGGAAACATAAACTAATGTAAGAAAACTAATTTAACAAATCCAATCTAACCAACAACTCATCTATGAATTTGAAAAGTAAACTAAGCTATGAGAACTTTCAAGATAAAACTTTTAAAATACTGAAAATTAATGCATCTAATACAAAAGGAAAAATGAAAATAGTCTAATTCAATCCCTCTTCCTATCTATCATGCAAAGTTTATTAAATTCATACAAGCATAAAACTAAATTAAAGTTAAAGATAAAAATAAAGGAAACTAAACTAAGCTCAAAATAAAATAAATTAGACTAATGCAAATAAATAGAATTCACACTAAAAATAAAACTAAACAAAACCGAAATAATTTCATGAACTAAACTAAAATGAAACTAAACAAAATAATGGAAATAAACTAGATTAACCTAAAATAAATTTATTATAAAATAACCCTCTATTCACGGTATCACTCATTCAACAACACATTAAGCAATTTAATAACAAAATATAAATGAAATAAATTCAAAATACAAAATAAATACAATACACATACAAAAATATAATACAGTTATATAAATTCTCACTTGTATATTAAATATAAAAAACTAAATATAAAATAAGTTCAATTATAAAGAAACACTTTAACCTATATTAAAAAATTATAAACCAATTCAAATTACTTTATTAATATGATACAAAATTAACATATAAAAGAAAAAAACATTTATACTCATTTATATTCTGAATTTCATCATAATTAAAACTGAAACAATTAATCTTATGCATTAAAATAAAACTGAATATGAAATGCTGAAGATGGATTTGAATCCCTACTAACTACAAAATACAGTAAAATGATGGAAAACTAACCTATACCCTAGCTAATTATTTCTACACAAAACGTAATATTAGAAATTCTGGAAATGAATGAAAAGTCTGTAAAATTCTATCTAAATTCGAATTAAAGGCTAAAAGACAGTGTGGATTAAGGTGCGAGCAGAAGGCTGAAAAATAGTCTGCACAGAGGGACGAATCGAAGGCTGAAAAGACAGTCTGCATAGAGGGATGAATGGTCGGCCGTGTGGAAAATTACATAAAAACTCAGGAAAATTACAGTTTATTAATAGTAAAACATTATCTATAGGAAAAATAAATATATAGACATAAAAACGAGATTACTTATCAGCAAAAAATGAAAAGAAATTGCTAAATATGTACAGATGGAACCTCCGGTTGTTGAGGGGCCCTTCTCAACAACAGAGGCTAGTCTAAGTCAATGAATTACTTCACAGAAGACTGAAACATGCATACACAACTGGAAATAGAGTTTTATTCAATTTGAACAGAGTTTTTTTACAGAGTCTATTCGTCAGCAACTAGCTACCCAACTCTCAAGAAGAGGATGGTATATATAGTTGCTTACAGATATGAGCAAGTCGACCCTTTAGTGGTCCACTACTCTCTAAATTTAGTAAATCATAAAGGCATCTAACAAATCAAACTCCAACGCACAGCATCTTGCTTCTTCAGCGCGAACATGGCATGATATGGTCTACCTACTCCTCCTTTCGCGTGGACTGATCTTCTGCAGCGTGCATGATGGTGGCGTGTTGGGCAGCGAGGAGTACACAGGGGCGAGTTTCTAGAACATAGGTCGTTCTATTCCTTAAACACGCAGGCTTGTGATAATTTGATATTAAACAAAGGAGGCCATAGGTAACTGCACATGTTCCATCCTTTGAACGCGTGGATAGTGAGCAACTAGGTGGCGATCCTTAGGCTGGGACGAAGGCACGCTGACAACAGTTTGTTTGCAGGTTGTTTCATGTTTTAAATGCCTGAAATTAATTCTTAGCAGCGCGCAGTCTGGTTGACGAGCTGGACGGAGAACTGGACAACAAGCTTAATTCATGGCTGAATTCTATTGGTTGAGTGTTGGGTTCTTTTGCTAAGTGCTTGGTTCCATCTTTTTTCTGGTGCACTCCTCTTCTTCACAGCATGCGAGCTCATCCTTTATAGCCTGCATATATTATTGATGACCTACATAAAACATACGGTCCGTTAATTGCCAAAAACATGAAATGGTAATATGTATTAAACATAAAATCTTAAAGTGAATGGTTTTATAAAGAGATAGTGTATGGAAATAATATATATATGAACCTACTTTAAAATGAATTAAGCACGTGACATATGATTCTAAATTAATAAGTTTATTACAATCCACTTTATGGATTGGTTAATATGAGTGGTTTTAATATTTAATTCCTATTTTGTATTTTCTTTATTAATTCCCATCTTTTTAATATTTTTATTATCTTTATTTAATTTCTATTTTTTTTAATATTTTTTATTTTCTTTATTTAATTTCCATTTTTTAATATTTTTTATTTTCTTTCTTATTTAATTTTAAACAAATACTCAAAGTTCATTATTACTCATGGTTTTTGTATGTGTGGGTATTCATGGGACCGATGAAAAATAGAAGGTGAGGATAAAACAAACCAACAGAATAATAAGAAACATGCCATTAAACCTAATGCGGAACTTAGGACCGAAAGAAGGGGCTGGATGGAGTGCCAAAATGCACACTAAATGCAATAACACATCAAAAATGATGAATTAAACTTCTTTTATATTTATAAGTTATAATCGATGAAAACATAGTAAAAGATAGACAAATTAAAGATAGATGTATTCGATTTTGGTAAATAAGCCAGGAAATTAATGTAAATAAAGCCATTATAAAAGACAATTTTGAGGCTCAACACTTTGATTGAAGTCAATTTGATTGAAGTTGAACATGGATTGAAGTGAACCTTGGATTGAATTCAACCCTTAAATGAAGTCACCCTTGTCTTGAAGTCATCCATGGACTAAAGTCAACCATGGATTGAAGTCACCTTGGTTTGAAGTCAACCTTTCATTAAAATTCAACCTTGGTTTGAGCTCAACGTTGGATTTAAGTCTTATTTGGATAGAAGTTATCCTTTTATTAAAATTCAACCATGGATTAAAGTTAACCTTTGATTAAATGTTAACCTTTGTGTGAAATCAACCATGGATTGAAGTCAGCCATGGATTGAATTCAATCACAGATTGAAGTCAACCATGGATTGAAGTAAATCTTGGATTAAGTCAATATTATATTGAAGTCAACCATAGATTGATTTCAACCTTGGTTTGAGGTCAACCTTGGATTGATGTCAACCATGGATTGAAGTCAGCCTTTTATTAAAAGCCTACCTTGGTTTGAAGTCATCCTTGGAATTAAGTCACCCATAGATTGAATTCAACCATGGATTGAAGTTAACCTTGTATTGAAGTTAAACAAGGTTTGAAGTCAACCTTGGTTTTAATTCAATCATTGATAGAAGTCAACCTTTAATTGAAATTCAACCTTAGTTAAAAGTCAATCTTGGTTTGAAGTTAACCATGGATTGAAGTTAACCTTAACTTAAAGTCAACCATGTCTTGAAGTCAACCTTAGGTTATAAGTCAAATTTTCTTTGAATTCAACCTTGGATTGAAGAAAGCCATAGATTGAAGTCAACCCCTGATTGAATTCAACGATGGATTGAAGTTAATATTGGATTGAAGTCAATCATGGATTTAAGTCAAACATTGGTGAAGTAAATTGAAGGTAAACCTTGGTTGGAAGCAAACCTTGGATTTAAGTCAACAATGAATTAAATTTAACCATGTATTGAAGTCAACCTTGCATTGAAGTTGAACATGGATTCAAGAACACATTGGATTGAATTCAAACATGGATTGTAGTGAACCTTGGATTGAATTCAACCCTTAAATGATGTCACCCTTGTATTGAATTTAACCATGGATTGAAGTCAACCATGGACTGAATTCAACCATAGATTGAAGTCATCTTGGTTTCAAGTCAACCTTGGTTTGAGGTCAACCTTAGATTTAATATAGCCATGGTTTGAAGTCAACTATGGATTGAATTCAACCTTGGATTAAAGTCAATGTTGGATTGAATTTGTCCATGGATTTAAGTCAACCCTTGATTCATGTAACCCTTAGCTTGAATTCAACAATAGATTGAAGTTAACCTTCACTTAAAGTTAACCATGGATTGAATTCAACCTCAGTTTGAAGTTATCCTTAGTGTGAAGTCAATATTTGATTAAAAGTCAACCTTGGTGTGAAGTTAAGATTTGATTAAAAGTAAACCTTGGATTGAAGTCAACCATGTATTTAAGACATTAATATTAACATTATTAATAGGTTGAATCCGTCTTGAAGTTAACCATGGATTGAAATCAACCATAGAATGAAATCAAACTTGAATTATAGCCAACCTTGAAGTGAATTTTAGATTGAGGTCACCCATGGATTTAATTAAACCTTGGATTGAAGTCAACCTTGGATTGAAGTCACCCATGGATTGAAGTCAACCTTGGATGGAATTCAACCTTGGATTGAAGTCACCCATGGATTGAATTTGACCTTGAATTGAAGTCGACCTTGGATTGAAGTCACCCTTAGATTGAAGGCAACCATGGATTGAACTCAATCTTGGATTAAAGCCAATGTTGATTTGAAGTCAATTATGGATTGAATCTAAACTTGGATTCAAGTCAACTATGAGTTGATTCCAACCGTGGATTGAATTCAACCATGGATTGAAGTCAATGCTAGATTGAATTCACGTTTGGATTGAAATCAACGTTGGATTGAATTCAACCTTATGTTGAATTCAACCATGGATTTAAGTCAACCTTTGATTAAGTCAATCTTTCTCTAATGGCAACTATTGATCGAAGTCAAATATGTATTGAAGTCAACCTTCGATTGGATTGAATTCATCCATGGAATGAAGTCAATATTTGATTGCATTCAAATATGGATTGAATCCAACCTTGGATTAAAGTCAACTATGGATTGAACTCAACCTTACTTAAAAGTGAACTATTGATTGAAGTCAACCATGGATTATAGTTAACCTTGGATTGAAGTCAAACTTGGATTGAAATAGAAATTTGATTGAATTTAACCTTGGATTGAAGTCAACCTTGGATTGAATTCGACCTTGGATTGAATTCAACCCTTGATTGAAGTCACCCTTGGTTTTAAGACAACCACGGATTAAAGTCAATGTTGGATTGAAGTCAACCTTACTTTAAAATCAACCTTTTGTTAGAATTCAACTATGCATTGAATTCAACCTTGAATTTATAACCATTTATTAGCATCCCCAAAATTTTCTACAAGGGGAGTTCTAAACCACCTTCCTAGGTTACTACAAGGGGGGTTCTAAACTGCCCCCAAAATTTACTTTTTGAAGGTAGTTGTAAACCTACCCAAAAAGCATCACTGCTAAAAGTCAATTCTTTTAGCAGTGGTTTTTGAAGGGATATAAACCACCCCCAAAAAGTGATTTTTAGTGGCGATTTATAAGTGCCCCCAAAACTTTGCTTTTAGGGAATTCTAAACCATTTCCAAATGCCATTTTTTGGGGGTGGTTTGGAACTTCCCCTAAAAGCCACTTTTGGGGGAGGTTTATATCTCTTCAAAAATTGTTGCTAAAAGGTTTGAATTTTAGTAGCTGTTCCATTAGGGGGGGTTTCAAAACCATTGCTAATGCTAAAACACTTACCAATTCCAATTTTGGAGGCAGAAAATGACCACCTCTAAAGGTATTTTTTCAGTAGTGTCATGTCACTTGTTTCACTTATGGAGCTGCTTGTAATATATCCCCTAAACATGACACTAATCATCCATATTTAATGCTATTTCTTCTTGAAGACCTTTCTTGAGGTTCACTTTTGCATAAGTTTGTGCACATGTATTAACATTTCTTTGGTGGCACCTTATCAACAAGCCTCTCTCTAGTGTTTATTATTACTTGGAATTTTGGATAATCCTAGAAAATGAGTGGTAAGTGAAAGTGATGGACCAAAACTAGGTTTTCTTTGGGGATGTCCTTTTCCATAGTAAAATTCATTAACCAATGGTTCAATGCCAACAATTAAGTTTGGTTTCTAAATATCAAATCATGATCTTCCTTCACTTAGAACATGAAAGTCATGTATCATATACCATAAAGAGAATTCTATAACACCCTTCATAAATGGGGCCTAATATACCAATAGCTAGAGTTCAAGAACCTTATGACTTAGCCATTCCTTGATGAGATTCTCTACTATGAATTTTTCTATGAATAGAAAGACTTTTATTCATTAGGAGGAGTTGAGATATTGAATTATGAGACCTCTAGAAGTTTCCTCTCGAAATGATCATGGGCATTCACTAAAAGAAATAAATCTAATCCTCATGAGGAATTAGTTTGAACGCTTTTCTTAAGTAATAAATGTTAAGCTTGAACATGACTTAGGAAAACAATAATAATTGAGTTGCAGAACATTTATGGCAATGTGTTTGCACATATACATCAAACTATGTACATGCATGGATATACTTCCATAAGTGTAATCCAATTTTATGCTTATATTTTTCCCTTGGATTATATTATGTCCCATTCCTATGCAAGTTCCTAATTTTTATGTGGTCAACCATTATGTTTGAATTCAAATGGTAGAGTTTATATTGATTCTACACTATTTCAAATTACACGTGGCTCATAATTCAGTTAATTAAACTCAATTGTCCACTTAGACCAATTCGAAAAGTGTTAAGCCCTTTTGATGCAAATGAAACCCACATAGTGTTAAATGTTGACATTGACAATTGAAGCCTTTGCATTGGTAATTCATTGGTCTCCTAAAGCATGTCAGATAGTAATCCTACACATGTAGACTGGAAAACCCTCTTGGAGTGCACTTGGAGAGTAACAATGGTGCTCCAAAGTGCATTCATACCACCCTTGCCATTGGTTCACCTATGGTGCACCATTATTGCATTTTCCCCTTGTTACAAGTTATAAAGTTAATAATAGAAACATAAAGGATAGAACATAGTTGGGAAGATTCATTGACTTCTCACTATTACTTGGGAACATTTATAAATAAACAAATACAAAGTAGTTGGTTGACGAGATCAAACCATACCTATCAACATAAATGCTAACTAACTGGAAATGGTCCAAGTGGATCAAAAATAGACTAAATCAACATAATACTTAATCAACTACTCAACTACTCAACTAGTGGACCTGTAGTGGGATGCTAGTGGACTGGGGAGATTACATATTCTAACACTTCCTCTTAATCTCAACTAGGACAATATTTTCAGCACTGTCAATTCCTAAGCGTTGTCTCTAAAACTCAAAAGAAGGCATTCCCAATGGTTTGGTGAACATGTCATCCAATTTCTCCTTGGATCCACAAAACAGTGAAGTAATTTCTCCATTACTGAGTACTCATAGATGAAATGATAGCGAGTGTCAATATGCTTTCTCTTTATGTAAAAAACATGATGTTTGGACAATGATATTGCAAGGCTATTGTCATAAAAGATATGATTTGGATCTTTTTTCTGTGTCTTGTATCCTTTAAAAGTCTTCTTAGCAAAACTGCATGGCATGTTGATGTAGTAGCTGCTACATACTCTACTTCTGCAGAAGACATGCTAACAATGGGTTGTTTTTGAGAGGCCGATGAGATTAGATTGGTACCCAAATGAAAAACTGTTGAAAGCTTTAATCTAAGCATAATCTAAGTTCGTTATCTATCCTAATGGTCATACCGTTAGAGGTCAGTTATACATTATGTACTATATATGTACCATTGGGTACTATTGATTAATGGAGCAAATTTGTGAGCCTTTTCCGTCAGTTGTATTTTCATTCTTATTTGCTACCTACTTTCTTGATGATTTAACAGTGGTATCAGAGCACCATAAGATCAGTGGCCTTGGTTGAGAGAGTTCTTGCTAAATTGTGTGAGAGTAGAGAAACCTACTAGAACATTTGAGTTCTTCTAAGATTGGAGAGGAATTAAAATACTCTGTAGCAAATATGGAGAAAGGAAAATTAGGAAGTAGGTGAAGAAAAAGACGAAGACGAAGCCACACAGTTGGAAACGTTGCCTAAGAAAGAGTCTGCCTGGGTTGAACATAACGCTTCCAATATTCCAAATTTGAAAATTCATAATCCATTGAATAAAGAATCCCCAAATCATAAAAGTTCCATATGAGAAACGCATGGGAGCACATGGGTGAACCATGAGTAAAATTTACTATTCTTAGGGAAGATATGGTTTCAAAGCCATGAAGTTTTTTGCATGCTATGAAAAAACACTTTCATATCATTTAAACAAATATATATCTCTCTCTCTCTCTCTCTATATATATATATATATATAAATTTTGGCAAAGATCATTTTTGCTAAGTTTTGACATGAAGGGAAGGTATTGAGATTTTAAAAGGGAAGTAATACATATTTCATTAAATTTGTAATTATTTAGTTAATCTAGAATTTTGAACTTCCGGTAGATTGAGTTCTTCCAAAATGAAAAAAGTCATAGCCTTTGAATCTTTACATAATTTCTATTAATGTTATTTATAGTTGTATTAAATGTTAAGTTGATTAAATTATTTTATAACATAATACCAACATTGTATTTGTTATTACAACAATTATAAATATTGTCATAGTAATTATTTTTGTCTTTGTTGAGTATGTTGTTTTATTTTTGGAAGTTGGCACCACTTATAATCAAAACGAGAAAATATTTTATGACTTTAAAGTCTAAGTTTTACCCTTGTAATTATTAAAATAAATTATGAATTAAAGTAGCAACATAATTTATTATTATTGTTGGTAGTGGTAATGTATTAAGAACTAAGTTGATGAATGTTTACTTTATGAATAATAGATTAACGTGAGAAATTTCTTACCTGTAAATTTATTTAATAATATTGATGATAGTAAATCATCCCTTGTTTATTAATATTAATTATTTTAACAATCAAAATCAATTATGAACTAGAAAAGCATTAGTGCAATACAGTTTGATTTTTTTCATATACAAGAGGAAAGGGGGAAAACCAATTGAATTAATTATTGCAAGTGTTCATTATTTATTTATGAAGTATTTGAACAATGCGTTTAATTGAAAAGAGCATATTTATATTGAAAATATAGATATCTTACAATATTTATATTCTCATTAGATTTTAAATCATCTATTAATTTATGTTAGGGCATGGAGGAATCGAACCACCATCGTCCTGCTTGTAATGCAGGTGCTCTTCCATTGAGCTAGCACCCTTTACAACATGAAGGGAGAGGGATTGTGTTAACACCTGAATTACATCTTTCTAATCCTCTATGACAAATTAAAATGATAAAAATCTTAGACTTTGATTCTTTCAAAATGATGAAATTCTTAGACTTTGATTCCTTACATAATTTCCATTAATATTATCTATAGTTTGTATAAAATGGTAAGTTGATTAAGTTTATGTAATGACATTAATATTGTATATGTTACTATGATTAAGCAATTGAATTATAATTTGATATGGTAACTAGTACATTGTTGGTGTTGAGTTCCTATACTAGTAGAAGGTTGGCAATATTTTAGAATGACCAATTTGATAACTATTTAATGACATAATATAAATGTGTTTGTTACTATAACAATTTTAATTCTCGACGTAGCAAGCAATATTGCATGTGTTGAGTATCATGTTGTAATATATTAGAAGGTGCAACATTTTATAAGCGACAAGAAAAACTATTATATATTAAGTGTTACTATGCTAAGTTTATTATTTTAACGATAAAAAACAATTATACGTTAGAATAGAAATATAATTTATTTATATTACTATTATTTATATTTTCTAATAAAAGTTAAGTTGATCAATGGTTATATCACGAAAAATAGATTGCATAAAAAAATTTACATATTATTATTAAAGTTATTTAATGACATTAATAATCAATGTTTCTTGCTATTATTATCTTGGAATTTCATTTAATTGAAATTATGTTAACTAATGTGTCTAGGTTGAAGTCTTTTTTGAGTATGATGTTTTATTTTTGGAAGATGACACCACTTGATAGAGGACAAGAGAAAATATTTTTATGACTTAGTAAAACAGGTTTTATCTTAGTAATGATTAAAATAAGTTATGAATTAGAATAGAGACATAATTTATTATTATTGTTGTTGGTGGTGGTGGTGGTGTATTAAAAACTAACTTAATGAATGTTGATTTTATGAATAACATATTTATGCGAGAAATTTTACCTATGAATGTATTTAATGATATACTTTGATTATCATTAATATTTATATTTACGTATTAAAACAAAAGTCACCAATATTTGACTAGTGAATTATTAATAATTTGTGTAAGAAATTTCTTACATAATATAAAGTTATTTCACAACATATTAATATTGTGTTGTGACTATTATTAACTTATGTAGTATTGACATTAAATGTTAATACTTGCCTATTGATTTTCGGGATTAAGCTATGTGAAAGCTTTTCAAACCATATTTAATTTTACATTGTTCCCCCGACAATCATGCATGGAGTGCCCACTTGAAATGTTGGTTTGAAAAACTCACTAACAACTTAATCCAGAAAATCATTCATAATGATGACAAACTTTGAAAGCCCACACTCTGAAAATGTTACTACTTTGTCTTTGTTGAGTATAAGATATTGCACTAGTACAAAGTTCACACCACTTTAAAGTCTACATAAGAAAATATAATATTAATTAGAATGCAACAGAAGAGAATAATTAAATTTATATCAATTATAATAACAACTAATAGGGAAAAGTCACTTCAAACCTTATTGCAAGTGCCTTACATTTATTCACAGAGGAAGTCTAGAAGATGTTTTAAAGTTCATTATTGAATATGATTATGCACATTTGATATAGTGACATATTGAGTTTATGTAAAAAACAAGTTGAAAAGTTAAAAATTGAATGGTGTTATATAATTCACATAAAGCACCATCACATGAATTAACATAGAAGTTGAACCAAAATTTTCATATTAGGTAATAATATAAAATTCCTCAAAAAAGGTTTGAAGAGAATATTTGATTTACAACCAACATTGAAAAGTGTTTCTTCTTGTATATTAATAACTCATTCAAAGAGAAATTTACATTCATGAATCATCTCCACCTAATCTCCTTATATTCAGTCAAGCAAATCAATTACAACTTGTACACCACATTTATTTATCGTGGTCTTTCTGCAATCTTCTTTCTTTTGCATCCATGCCCAAACTATGGTATTAACTGGAATAGATCCAAGTCATGTGTCATCAAGGTTTGGTACCCAAATCATCTCAAGATTTACATGAAGAGTCTCACTTTCATCATTCTGGAAGATATATGAGGTGATGTTTTCCATCCAAATCATCTCTCCTTCATCCTCAGTTCATGATCTAACTAGAAACATCTTTTGTTTCTCAACTTCAATCATAGAATTGAATCTTGGCTTTAGCTTGTTGCACTTGGGTCCAACATATACTAGTTCATCCGTCACATTATCAAAATCTCCATCCGTAATACTTACATTACATGCAGTGCATTAAATCTCACATGGATTAAATTGTCTTTGTGATGCAATGTCTTTGATGATAATGTCTGACATGAATTAAAGCTAACATGATGTTACTACTTAATGATTGATTTTTTGGATTAAGTTATGTGAAATCTTTTCAGTCCACAATGAGTTTTTCATGGTTCCCGTAACAAGCATGGGTGGAGTGTCCACTCAAAATGTTGGTCTAAAAAACACACACAGTTTAACCCAAAAAATCAATCACAATGATTACAAACTGATAAAACCTGCACACTCAAAATGTTAGTACTGTATTTATTGAGTATAAGTTAATAAATAAGTACAAAGTTGGCACCACTTTAAAGTCTACACGAGAAAATATAATTATGAATTTGAATGCAACATAGTAGTACAATTAAATTTATATCAACTATAATAACGAATAATAGGGAAAACTCACTTCAAACCTTATTGCAAGTGCCTTACATTTATTCACAAAGCAAGCCTATAAGATGTTTTAAGGTGCATTCGCAAAGTATCATCACCTGAATTAACATTGAAGTTGAACCAAGATTTTCATATATGTAGCAAATAATATAAAATTCCTCAAAAGGTAGCTTGAAGAGAATATTTGATATACTACAAACATTGACAACTTTTTCTTCATGTATATTAATTAGTCATTCAAAAATCAAAATTACATTTATGAATCATCTCTACCTAATCTCCTTATATTTTCTCAAGCAGATCAAGTACAGCTTGAGGATGAAGATTTCCACAATTAATCTTAATGACAAAGAGAGTTTATGGAATTTAATTGTGAGTCTTGAAACATCCCTACATTTCGAGTGGACACTCCACCAATCATCAGGGGAACAAAATGAAAAGCTCAAAGTGGTATTGAAGACAGTGAGCAAAAGCTAATAATAAATAAGGTAAGGTTGTGTACATACATTAATGAATATAATTATGCACATTTGATATAGTGAGATGTTGTGTTGATCTAAAAGACAAATTGAAAAGTTAAAATTTGAATGGTGTTATCTAATTCGCATAAAGTATCATCACATGAATTAACATTGAACTTGATGTGAAATTTTCATATATGCGGTAAATAATATAAAATTCTTCAAAAAGTCAGTTCAAGAGTATTTATTATACTACAAACATTGAAAAATGTTTCTTCATGTATACTAAAAGTCATTCAAAAAGAAAAATTACATTCATGAATCATCTCCACCTAATCTCCTTATATCTGCTCATGTAGATCAAGTACAACTTGTAGACCACATTTATTTATCTTGGTCTTCCTACAATCTTCTTTCTTTGGCACCCATGCCCAAACTACGGTATTAGTTGGAATAGATCCAAGTTCCGTGTCATCAGGATTTGGTACCCAATATTGTTCTAAAATGTTTCCCTTGGATTTCCTTGAGCTAGGTTTCCACCAATCAATATTTACATGAAGGGTCTCACTGTCATCGTCCTAGAATATATCTGAGGTGGATTTTGCCATCCAAATCATCTCTCCTTCATCCTCATTTCTTGATCTAACAACATCTTTCCTTCTCAACATCAATTCTAGGATCGAATGTTGGCTTTGGCTAGTTGCACCTAGGTCCAACATATACTGGTTCATCTGTCACATTATCAAAATCCCCATCCATAATACTTGATATTGCATGGAGTGCATTACCATTGACGTTAACATTTTTCCTTGTCTTGGGTGAAAAATCATCAGAATAAGAATCACTTTCATCCAAGGGTGTATGGTCATTGTAGATTCCATCTAATGCATCAAGAACTCTTTTCCAATACTCTAGTTTTTTATTACATTCCTCTGTAGCAATTGGTTCATTCTCATTTCCAATAGTCTCTTTCCACATTTTAATGTATGATGTTATTCATTCCTTTAGTTCTTTTAAATAAAAATCATAGTCTTTGGGACATAATAAAGATGGCTTCCCTGTGGGAAATATAGGTTGACCTTCATCATCTATATTCCAGAACTCAACTGGTTTTGACCACTCAATGTCTCTGAAGGATTATTTATACCTCATAATTGGAACATCGTTGAGTACAAGAAATTGGAAGTACTAGACATTATGATGTCCAGCTACTGCATTTTCCCCCTCCTTGATGTACCCATTAGGAAAAGTTTTGAATTCATACACTTTGTCAATAAGTTTAGGTGGAAATCCTCGTTTTTCTTCTATTGTGCGATATGTATCTATCATCTCAAGTAAAGAATATATATCTTTACTTTTCAAGTTGGAAGACATTCTTTCGTAGGTTCCATCTATGTATTCATGGGTGTGCCCCACAATCAAAAATCCAACCTCAATAGTGATGAAGACACCAAGTGCAATTAATAGTGATAGAAACATGAAAATGTAACAATTCTTATTATCACTAGCTGCATTGTCCAACTGTAACAACAAATGTGGAGGAAGAGGTTTAAAATCAAGATTTTGATTTTTTGAGCTTCCATTTTAAGATAGGAAATCATCCTTGTACACTCTACATTTTGAGTAAATAGAGTTTTGAAGTAATGCATTTGAAAGTGGGTTTCTTGAACTTCCACTCTCATAAAGCAAATCACCATACATATCAAGGCGTGTGTCTTCAAGGTCCCTCGAGCACTTTGAAATAGATGTAATGGTAAATTGTGATCCCATTTGTACAAATGGTAGGGAGAAATGGCCAAAACCGCATGTGCTATGCCCATGTGTTAGCCTACCTGTAAACAACAAACCCAAGTTTGTTCCTGCAACAGATTTTGATTTGACACATAATCTTGGGATTGAAGTCTTTGTTTTGTCCATTTTATCATGGATAATGCTCAAGTATTCCTTTGGATACTACTCTAACATAATTATGTGGGCATAGTAGCAATATCTTCCACACATAACAATATTGTTATGTTTCTTCAGTCTAGCTCGTGCCTTTTCTTCCAGTGCTTTTGTAGTTGATGTCTTCATCTGTGCTTTCAACACAATACATTCACTACATTTACTGAAGTTAGTGTTCTTTGAGAATGCCACATCTAGAAAATGAGTATTCCAAATCTTGCTCATTGTTGGTTGTGATATTGATGGAAAATTGAGCTCTTGAAGAGCCTCATTGATCTCTTTTAACAAAGAACTTTTGGTGTACGTTGATGGAAACAATCTTAAAGGACCAGAAATTCCATCTTCTTCAACTTGTCATGTTTGGTTCGGTGAAAAATATGAATTATCCATTACAATTTTGTGCAATATTTCTATGGCTGCCACAATATGTGCATGTGCTTTGCATTTGTTGGTGTTACCATGAATTCCTTTGACATGTCGTTGTTGAAAATTACGTTGGTAAGTATAGAAGGTGCTTTGAGGAATATTATGTATCTTGTACCATGCTTTCTTACAAATACGATCTCCATTAAACCTCATGTCATTTACTTTCCTAGCAGTAGGAGGTAGGCCATGGCCATGGCTCTTTGACATGATTGTGTTGGAAATGAGTGAATTCAAGACAAATTTCGTAATGCCATTTTTATTTAAGAGTTTCATACCCCTTATGGTAGTTGCAATGT
This sequence comes from Pseudotsuga menziesii, assembly GCA_001517045.1. Taxonomy (NCBI): domain Eukaryota; kingdom Viridiplantae; phylum Streptophyta; class Pinopsida; order Pinales; family Pinaceae; genus Pseudotsuga; species Pseudotsuga menziesii. Next base: position 604,155 of record LPNX010332708.1, read on the forward strand.
CTTTCCTATCCACATGTTGAATACAATCTTGTTTGCAGCATTCATCCGCTTCCAAAATTCGGATTTATTTATCTTCATCTCTTTGTATTTGAAAGTTTCCATCTTTTTTTGTAGCCACAACTCATTTAATCCTTTTATATGGCCTCGTTGTGTGCATAGAAATTGAGTCTAGATATTTGTCATTATAAATATCACCATCCCATGTGTTCAAGGGACTTATTTCCTCTATAAGATCCCATACCGCCATTTCCTTGGGTGCCTCCTTGAAATTTTCATTCACCCTTAAAACCTCACCTTCATTGTCCACCAACTAATTTATTAGCCATCTAACCCAACAATGTATAGGCTTATCCCCAATCCTACATCTTTCACAAGTTCTATCTATGTCTTCCACAAAAACACTGAAGTCCTTTTCACCTAACATTTCATCCTCAACCATGTCATCCTCACGGACATTAACTATGATCATTTGGCAATGCATATGCTTGTTCCCATGCTTTCATGTGTAAGAGAAACATTTTTACATGTGAATGTAAGCCTATCTTGGGGAGTATTTACTGTATGATCATGACAATGAGTTTCCAAATCTGATTCTTGCCAAATATCATAAGATCCCAATGCACCCCCCAGTGTATTCTCAAATCCTGTTGGATGTGGCAAAAGAGCATCATGTTTTAATACCTTCTCAATGTTAACCACTATGGATCATTTATTTACCATCCTTCCATGCACTTTATGACCAATATGTGTATTAAATATGGAGCCTTCACCCACCTTCACTCCACATTGCAAAAGATCAACCTTGGTCTCCAATAGAAAATGCAGAAGAGACATTTGCACCTATACAGCAAATTAAACAAACTTAGTATTTGCTCAAAAAAACAATCATTGTACTATAAAAAACACTTAACATGTGCTTCAAGATTTTGATTTACCTTTGTTATGCCTCAGATCTATGATCTTCCATGGATGTAAGTCCCCTTCATCAACATCTTCCACAATCAAATGTGGTTCAATGACATCAATTATCAAAACCATAACATATCCTACATTAAGCCTTTCTCCACCATAAGTAGTTTTCAATCTAACGAAACCACATCATCATTGATCACATTGCACCGTGATAGAAATCTAACTGAAGTTAGTTTTCATCCTTAAATAATTACATGGTGAGTGAAATATAATGTGTGTTAACTTTCATAATGTAGTTTTCCATCTAGCATAACCACATTGCCATCAATCACAATGCACCAGATGGAAAACTAGCTAGAGTTAGCTTTCGTTCTTAAAACATTGCACGGTGAGTAAAGCTAATGTATGTTAGTTTTCATAAGGTAGTTTTCCATCTAACAAAACCACATTGTTATCAAATACATTACACCATGATGGAAATGTAGCTAGAGTTAACTTTCCTTCTAACAACATGTCACTATAAGGGAAAGCTTATGTGTGTTAGCTCATTACACCATGATGGAAAACTAGCTAGAGTTAGCTTTCATTTTAACAACATGGCACAATGAGTGAAATCTAATGTGTGTTAGCTTTAATAAGGTAGTTTTCCATGTAACTCAAGAACATTGTCAGCAAGCACATTGCAATGTGTTGGAAATCTAGCTGGAGTTAGCTTTCATCATTAAATCATTGCACAGTAAGTGAAATCTAATGTGTGTAAGATTTTATAGTGTATTTTTCCATCTAGAACAACCACATTGTCATCAATCACAATGCACCATAATGGAAATCTAGCTGGAGTTAGCTTCCATTCTTAAAACATTGCATGGTGAGTGAAGCTAATGTTTGTTACCCTTCATAAGGTAGTTTTCCATCTAACACAGCCACAATTTCACCAAACACATTACACCATGATGAAAATCTAGCTGGAGTTAGCTTTCCTTCTCACAACATGGCACTATAAGGGAAAGCTTATGTCTGTTAGCTCATTACACCACGATGGAAATCTAGCTGGAGTTAGCTTTCCTTTTAAGAACATGGCATGATGAGTGAAAGCTAATGTGTGTTAGCTTTCATAAGGTAGTTTTCCATGTAACATAACCGCATTGCCATCAAGCATGTTGCACCGTGTTGGAAATCTAGCTGGAGTTAGCTTTCGTCCTTAAATCATTGCACGGAGAGTGAAATCTAATGTGTGTAAGTTTTCATAGTGTATTTTTTCATCTAGCACAACCACATTGTCATCAATCGTAATGCACCATGATGAAAATATAGTTGGAGTTAGCTTTCATTCTTAAAACATTGCACGGTGAGTAAAAGCTAATGTGTGTTAGCTTTCATAAGGTAGTTTTTCATCTAACACTGCCACATTGTCATCAATTACATTACACCATGATAGAAATCTACCTAGAGTTAGCTTTTCTTCTAACATGGTACTATGAGTGAAAGCTCATGGGTGTTAGCTCATTACACCATTTTGAAAATCTAGTTGGAGTTACCGTTCTTTTTAACATGGCAGGATATGTGAAAGCTAATGTGTGTTAGCTTTGATAAGGTATTTTTCTATCTAGCACAATCAAATTGTCACATTGCACCGTGATGGAAATCTAGCTGGAGTTAACTTTCAACCTTAAATCGTTGCACGGTGAATGAAATATAATGTGTCTTAACTTTCATAATGTAGTTTTCCATTTAGCACAACCATGTTGTCATCAATCAAAATGCACTATGTTGAAAATCTAGCTAGAGTTAGCTTTCATTCTTAAAATGTTGCACGGTGAGTAATAACTAATCTGTGTTAGCTTTCGTAAGGTAGTTTTCCATCTAACACAGCCACATTGTCATCAAATACATTACACCATGATGCAAATCTAGCTAGAGTTAGCTTTCATTCTAACAACATGGCACAATGAGTGAAAACTAATGTGTGTTAGCTTTCATAAGGTAGTTTTCCATCTAACACTACCACATCGTCATCGATCATATTGCACCGTGATGGAAGTCTAGCTGGAGTTAGCTTTCGTCCTTAAATCATTACATGGTGAGTGAAATCTAATGTGTGTTAGCTTTCATAATGTAGTTTTCCATCTAGCACAACCATATTGTCATCAATCACAATGCACCATGATGGAAATCTAGCTAGAGTTAGCTTTCGTTCTTAAAACATTGCACGGTCAATCAAACTAATGTTTATTAGCTTTCATAAGGTAGTTTTCCATCTAACAGAACCACAATGTTATCAAATACATTACACCATGATGGAAATCTAGTTGGAGTTAGCTTTCCTTCTAACAAAAAGGCACTATAAGGAAAAGCTTATGTGTATTAGCTCATTACACCATGATGGAAATCTAGCTGGAGTTAGCTTTCATTTTAACAACATGGCACGATGAGTGAAATCTAATGTGTGTTAGCTTTCATAAGGTAGTTTTCTATGTAACATAACCAGATTGCCATCAAGCATGTTGCACCGTGTTGGAAATCTAGCTAGAGTTAATTTTCATCCTTAAATCGTTGCACGGAGAGTGAAATCTAATGTGTGTAAGATTTTATAGTGTATTTTTCCATCTAGCACAACCACATTGTCATCAATCACAATGCACCATGATGGAAATCTAGCTGGAGTTAGCTTTCATTCTTAAAACATTGCACGATGAGTAAAGCTAATGTCTGTTAGCCTTTATAAGGTAGTTTTCTGTCTAACACAGCAACATTATCATCAAATACATTACACCATGATGAAAATCTAGCTGGAGTTAGCTTTCCTTCTAACAACATGGCACTAAAAGGGAAAACTTATGTGCGTTAGCTCATTACGTCAAGATGGAAATCTAGCTGGAGTTATTTTTCCTTTTAATAACATGGCACAATGAGTGAAAGCTAATGTGTGTTATCTTTCATAAGGTAGTTTTCCATGTAACACAACCACATTGTCATCAATCACATTGCGTCGTGTTGGAAATATAGCTGCAGTTAGCTTTCATCCTTAAATTGTTGCACGGTGAGTGAAATCTAATGTGTGTAAGCTTTCATAATGTAGTTTTCCATCTAGCACAGCCACATTGTCATCAATCACAATGCACCATGATGGAAATCTAGCCAGAGTTACCTTTCGTTCTTAAAACATCGCACGGTGAGTAAAAGCTAATATTTGTTAGCTTTCATAAGGTAGTTTTTCATTTAACACTACCACATTGTCATCAAATACATTACACCATGATGGAGATCTAGCTGGAGTTAGCTTTCCTTCTAACATGGCACTATGAATGAAAGCTTATGTGTGTTAGCGCATTACACCATTATGAAAATCTAGCTGGAGTTAGCTTTTTTTTTAACAACATGGCACGATGAGCGAACTTATCATTACCAAGTGGATTTGTCATTATGTCAATAGTTTCCTCTGTTGTAGGACAATAATAAAGGAAAATGTCTTGATTATCAACCAACTATCTGATGTAATTGTGACGAACTTCAATATGCTTAGTTATGGCATGATAGAATGAATTTTTCACCATTTTGAAGGCACTCTAATTGTCGCAGAAAAGTGAGGTTAGCACTGCTTGGTCAAGTTGAAGATCAACCAATATTCTTCATAACCACATTGCCTCACAAACTCTATTGAAGTCTGCCTTGTATTTTATGTCAATGGAGGATAAGGCAATTGTAGGCTGTAGCTTACTTTGCCATGAAATTTCCTTCCTAAACCAAGAGTGAGCACATAACCTGTTTATGACTTCCTTGTATCAACTGATCCAACCCAATTCAAATCAATATGCTCTCCTATCATGGAGTCAATAGATCCCTGATATAGAATTCCAAAGTCAAGGGCCCTTTGAATATTGACGGACTCATTTTCATTTTGCAACTTGCCAATGTAACTCTTCAGGATTAGACATGAATTGAGAATGAAACAAAGCACTGCAAAAGTTACATAGATCCGATTGGGTGGTAGTAAGATAAATCAAACTATCAACCAATTGCCAATACAATGACTCGTTGACTAGTGGTGAGTCCGTGTAAGCTGAGAGTTTTATGCCAACTTCCATAGGTGTAGATGTAGGATTAAATTGAATCATTCAGAATTTTTTGAAGAGTGCTTTGGCATACTTGACTTGTGATAAAAATATAGTGTGCTTATATTGCAAAAAAGCTACACCTAAACAATAATGAAGCAGGCTTTAATCAGTAATTTCAAAAATAGATCAAATATCAAATTTCACCTGTTGAATCTTGTTGGCACTTGTTTTGGCGATGGCAAGACCGTCAACATAGACAAAATAACTTCACTATATCATCGTCATTGTTTATGACGTAGCAAGTGGGCTCATAATAGGTTTTTCTAATTCTAGAATCTCTAAGGTATCGATCAAGTTTGAAATACCAAGCTTGAGGAGCCTGCTTGAGTCCATACAAGGACTTTACCATCCATACAAGGACTTTACATTAAGGCACTTTTAACATCCATCTGTATATCTTCCATCCAGAATGAGCAGAAATGGAGATAACTAGTCGAAAAGTTACCATTTTTGTTGTGGGGGCAAAGGTTTCTTCATAGTCCACCCCTTCATCTTGTGCATATTCTTTGGCGACAAGACAATCTTTGTATTTGTCCAAAGAACCATCTGATTTATATTTGACATTAAAAATCCATTTACAACGAATTGCTTTTTCCCTTAGAGGCAATGTAGACAACACCCAAGTCTTGTTTTTCATCTATGCATCATATTTCACTTTCATGGCAGCCTTCAATTCAAGTTTTCCTTTCGAATCTTCAAATGTGCTAGGTTCAAATACCTGGCACAAAATCAATAGCAGTGAGAGAAAAATTTACCTATGCACTGCCTCACACAATCTGTTGCCTCAATAGTGTAGTTTGTCCTTTTAGTACCTTTGGCAACTCATCTTCTCAATATCCTTCCATCATGGTGTAATACCACTTCCATTTCCTTTGTTGCCCCTCTTGATATTGCTGTGAAGATCAAGAATATCTCTCTATTGTGAAGATTGAGAATCCCCCATTTCTTAACCAAACCCCTCCTGAAGGGTCATCGCCCCTCAACCTCAAATTAAACTATAACAAACTGCTTGGTTCAACATTTCGTCAAGTCTGGTATTTGTAATATTTTCTTTAGAAAAATGGCAAGCGTGCCTGCTTTACCCTGTATTTATCCATGGATCCAATGAGTTGCTTCCAATAAAGTCACTATGCACATTATTATGTTGCTTATCTTTAGGAATTACTATGAATTTGATAAAAGACATTCACTAGTAATCAAAACTGCATTCAATCATCATTCCTCAAGGGCATGACCTCCGATTGCACTAAATTCCTACCATGAGGTATAAAATTAGATCTAAGATATGGGTTTCAGTGGTTGAATTACATAACAAATAGGATCTCTATATCTGCTTCATCAGCTTTTCTTCTTTCAGTTAATAGAAGATAAACACAACATTGAGATATTCGCATTGCATGTTTGTTGTTCATAATTTCAAGCAGTGTGTGTTGATAGATTAACATATTTAGAGACCGCTATTTTGATTGAGGTTTTCATTTTTAAAGCAAGGAAGTATGCTAGTTATTCTTGCTTAGTTAGGCAAAGAATTTTGGTGTGACCACTCTATGGAATATGCATATGTACAACTTGAGAAGACCTAACAGTTAAGCATGTGTATTTCCAGCTTGGAGGTCACAGGATTGAATGAGGAGTGGGGTAAGGTTTGTACACCTTCATAAAATTCGCAGTCAAATCGTTGTGCTGAGAGGGTACCTTGTCCCATAAACAAGGGCTCTCATAAATCAATTTGGTGGGCGTGGCCTTTGATAATTATTATATATGTAACTTTTATTTACATGCAAACTGATTTTAATGTAATATATGATGCATAAAATGATTTAAATGGTCTTTCTATTCTTTAAATGCAGATGCAATTCCACAATGAAACACAACTCTAATGTTTGAACAAACTGAAATATCCATGTTCCCAACTTTGTGTGTAATAAATTTGAATAAAGAAACAATCAAGCATTCAAATTCAGGCAAAGCCAAACACTAAAGAATACCAAATTTGAAATAACAAAGCCTGAAACTGAAACCAACCTAGAAATTGGAAGTCATTAGACATTAAACAATGGATTAAGACTGGAGCATTAATAAGCATTTCTAATGAAGACCAGAGATGATAGTATACACGCAAATCTGTGCTGGCATCTATCTAGACTCTCATAAGATAAATTTATGGAGTAGTCTAACGGGTCGACGATTTCGCCCAGCGTTAGACTACTTCGTCTACCCACTGTCATCGTCAACGCCTCCTGGCATCTGGAGTCTGGCACATCAGCCCAGCACATCAGCCAAGAGGTGGGTCCATCCCGAATCAGCTTCTGAACGCGATCGACGATTTCCTGCTTCTCGCCGTCTTGTCACCACAACCAGTGCCCCCAGCAATTACTCCACCACCCCGCAGGTTGGTGGCTACTCAATCGTCGACCCGAGTTGCATCCATCCCCTGCTCCCTCCAACAATACTGGTCAGGCCAAAGGAAGGCTCCCATGGCGTAACTCTGCTTGAACGCCACATCTCCTCGGACCAGCAAACCGTATTCTTGCAGAAGATTGTCCAGCTTCCACTAGGCCATCGATTCGTAATCGGCCTTTGAATACCTCGGATAATTCATGGGCATCTGAAACACGCAGGGCCCGGTTCTCCCTCCATTTCTTGAAGAAAAATTCCCATTTCCATCGCTATTAAAGGACCTTGAAAATGGTTTTTCCGATTCTGGGACCTTGGCCTCTGCCTCCAAGGCAGTTGAACTCCTTTCCCATCGCAGTTTCTTTCCAATTCACATAACGGTACATCCACAGTTAGGAAATGTTTGATGAAATCTTTCTCCATTCTTAGTTAATGGGTGGCCTGGAAGATAGGCAAAGGCAATAAAGTCTGGATAGGTGATGATCCTTGGGTAGGCTACACAGGCAATTTCAAGCTGTCCAAAGACTTGAAAAGTGCTTTTCAGTATTAGGGGATCTCAAAGACTTGCAATGTAGCGCAACAAGGAGTTGGGAGGAATGGGACCCAAACCTGGAAATCAACAACATACTTCCTATGCAATCGACAGAAGCTCGAAGTTAGTGGTGGTCTGGAGTATGGAAACTTGAATGCCCATTGCAAATTAAAATCTTTACTTGGTTGGCCATATCAAATAAAATTT
>LPNX010332708.1:612521-643326 GCA_001517045.1 Pseudotsuga menziesii
TGCCATGCTTTAGGATGTGGGTACTCTGAATCACCGGTAACAAGTGATCTTTGAGGAGAACGAACTTGTTGCTGCTGTAGTAGCGCACAAAGTCAGAACACTCTTGAAAGAATGTGGCATTTCAACTCAGAAATCATATTGTAGACTTATGCAGAAACCTTTAATCAACAAGAATTATGCTTGGGCTTTCTTTGATAGGGTGTGCTAAGATGCTCCAAGGAATTGTGGATCGGGCTTTCTTTGATAGGGTGTGCTAAGACGCTCCAAGGAATTGTGGATCGGGGGCTATCATATACCTCAACGAGTCTCACTTCACTTCTTCACTCTTAAAGTATGGTGTGTATACAAGCTGCATCTGTGTTCATGTCTTTTTGTAATTATTGTGGTCTGGATACTATGATAACAGTTGTTTTTCTCTCATTTTGAGTTGCAATGCCTTGTAGAATAGTAGCAAATTCGTTTATGTAATGATCCTTGCTTTTTTTAATATAAAAAATAGGTTTTGATTCAATTTTTTAATATAAAAAAACAGGTTCTTTTCTTGATGAAAAAAAGTATGATGAGTGTCCAGGTTCCAATAACTCTGCTAAAGCAAAACTACTATGAAACCTCCTCAGATTCACGCTGATCACAATGACTCCAAATTGATTATTGACTGGTGCAATAAACGGTGTTTTATTTCAAATATTGCTCTGACCCTATAAACGTTAGAGCCCTCTATCAACTTATCTCTTTCTCCCACGTCTATAGAGAGAATTCAACGAGTTGGCAGATGCATAATCTAGAAAAAGCACTAGAGCTGGAAGAAGGCTCTTTAATACTTCAGGAGCATAAAGACAGCGTTGCTCTTCCAAGAGTAACTCAGCTACACTTCTAAAATCTATTAATGTTTTAAGGTTTGCCATACAAGTGAATAGATTGTAATGACTGTAATCATAGGGTATGCTTATAGTGAATGACTCTAATCATACTTATGCTTATAAGTGGATGGATTGTAATGATAGTTTCTTGGAGGAGGTCAGAAGTTCAGAATAGGTTAAGCAAGGACTCAGTTGACTGTAATAATGGTTTACAGTGTTATTGTTTTCTGAACAGAGAAGCAGTCTTCTTGTTTTATGAACAGAGCTTTTTGACTCATTTATGTGTATGCTTTTTTTTCCAAGAAAAAAATGTTATTATCGAATTTGAATTAAGTCCTCTTACCATATGATTTTGTCATTTTAATAACAAATGCACGGAGACTCCCAAATGAAGCTCTATCATCTAAAATGTATTCGGATGTAATTTTATGGGGTATGTTAAATTTATGTTCATTATTGCGAATAGAAGAGGAGAGCTAAATCTTGTGTGTTCAAGCTGTAGCTTGGCTCACTTACTCGCCTAACTATGGGGAGATCTGTAGCCGGCTCTGTCTGCTGGCTTACCCGTAACCCAGGCCCTATACTGTGGGCGTTTCATTGTCTTCCACCTTAAATAATATAGTGACACCATTCCCTAATTCTGAAGTAGGTAGCACTCAAGTGGAAACGCTAACTATTTTAGTGTTGATTGATATATGCAATTTCATCAATACACCATTATTCTTACACTGCTATAGAGCTTAAAAAAAGGTAAGTGTAGATCGCTTTCATTTCTATTCTTAAAATTAATGCTTGCTTGGATTTTTAACAAGATTTGATCCTTCCAATTTTATTGTAATGAAATTGTGAAATTTAATGTTGAAATTGTTTAATAAGAAAGTTTCCAGGTGTGTAACACTGAGTTAATAATTTGACTTATTTTTAATTCTGGTTTAAATTTTATAATAATTTTGTGAATGTCATTATTCCACCTTCACCTTCTCTAAATAACTTATAATTAACTTCACCTGAGAACAATTTAATCTTCAATCATAATAAAAAAATTCTATAGAGTAAAAATTCTTGAATGATTATGGATTTTATTCAAACTAGGTCTCATAAAGATGGTTTGGTGCCTCAAATATTTCTCAATAAGAACCAACAAATATTCATGGTATTCAAGATTTGATTTGTAAAGATAATTTCAGAAACAAAACATGATTGTGCACAGACATAGATGGGAGGATCATCGTTTGTATTTCATCTAAAACTAATGGGAAGATTCAACTAGCATCTCAAAAATGAATGTTAAGAAACAGGGGATGTATAAAATCTCTCAAATACATAGAATATTTTTAAAATCTCTCGAAACCAAAAATGAATACAAAGATTAAGTATATGCAGTAATTAATCACTCAATTATTTTTTTGGATGTTCTAATCGGAATAATCGTAGTTTATCTAAGAATAACAGGACATAATGGTGTACTTCAAAAGTTATGTAATATATAAACTAGCATTGCAGAGCCACATCCCTACATTTCCAATTTATATTTAATGAAGAATTACCTGGAATCAAAACCTCCTTACTCAGCTTAGATGATAGAAAACTTACAGCTCTAGATGATGAAATCCCACGAATAAGCCAACGAATGGCATATCTCATAGTAGGGGCATCTTTAGCAGCTTCTAGCTTTAAATCTCCATCATCGTTGCCCGCAGTTCCGCCTTGCTCATAAACCTTCTGAACTTCCTGTAGCTCCTTAACTAAAGTTAAGGTAGCAGCTGCCCTAATCCTGGCATCTGCAGAGGAGAGATTTCTAAACACATCCATGTGTAACTACAGTTGAACAGGGCCAACGTCTTTCCCGTGTGGAGGGTTACTATGATCAAACCCCGGTTCATTGGGGTCTGTGAAATAAATAACTGATTCATTAGGGTTTCTAAAGCAAAGCTCTGATCCTTTAGGGTTTGTGTTGTATGACTCTGATTCATTAGGGTTTCTATAATGAAATCCACCTCCAACAGAGTCTGCATAGCCTTTTTCCTCATTTTGAACAGCGTTCAATGGATTTTCATCCAAATAAAGGCTTTTCTTTTCAGTTTTCTTCTTCTTACTACTGGTAGACATTTCAACTTCCATGGAATCTTCCATTTCTTTTTTCTTCTTTTTCTCCTCTATAACACAATCGCCGCCATTTTCTTTTCAGGACAAGTCCATTTTCCTGGTTTTCTTCTCCTTCGGATTCCTCTCAGACTCCAAATGCAGTTTTCTGGTTCATTTCTTCGTTTCTTCCACTATTTCTGGCTGACAACCGCCCCTTCCTCGCCCTGATCGACCAAGGCCTGTAACTCTGAAATTCTCATCTGAAATTTCCGCCAAAATAACTAATTGTAATATGGAATAAAAACTCTCAAAAGCTCGGGTTAAAGAGGAGATGGAGTGAAGGGGCTTCTGAAGCTCGTTGCACAATATCAAAAGGCAATCGAATGCCCTTGATATTGATATTATTATTATTTTTATGGTTATATTATTATTATTTATTGCATTATTATTTTTATTGTTATATTATTATTATTTATTGCATTATTATTTTTATTGTTATATTATTATTATTTATTATATTAATACATTTTTTAATATATTATTATTATTTTTATTGTTCTATTATTATTTATTGCATTAATACATGTCATAAATATATATGACAAATTAAAATTATGAATCAATAATGTATATTGTATATTAGTAATGGCTTTTTTAGTTCTAATGGAATTTTGTAAAAAGAATAATTGTCTTGAAAACATGTATCAAAATGGAAATGCATAAGAATATTTTTAATTAGTGTATTGCAAGATAAATATGTGAGTTGAGTTTTTTTGTTGTATATGGAAATGTTGAGGATTAAAGACCTTAGAAATACGTTTACTATAAGGACCATGCAAATATATGTAAATGTAAAAACAATTTGCAAAGAAGCAACAAGGCAATTGTTTTGAAGGGAAACTACATTGTAAAATAGTTGCAACATAGCCTTTATTTAATTTCTTGTTTGTTATGTTTATGGGAAATATTTAAAACAATCAAGAAGCACACAAATATTTGCAACATAACCTTATTACCATAGATGAGAAAAAATTATGTAATCTGAAGATTATCACAGTTGATATCATTATTTAGAGTCATTTGTCTAAGCATGTATTAAAAGACTCCATGGGTGGGGGGATTTTCATACAACCTTTTCTGAGTGGAAGGAAATGTAACATAGATACACTAAAGGAAATATAACAATTGCTGACAAAGTAAAAACTTGTGAACAAAAGTATAGATAAGAATATAATAAATTAAAAACACAAATGTCAGTCAAACATGTATCGCAAGTGAGTTTTTTTGGAGTATCACGTGGATATGCTAACCAATATGAAATATTTACTTGTATGTAGTGTCCCCATATATAGTATGTGCTTCTCTTGTATTTGTTTTATGCACATAGTTGATTGGTTCATCTTTGAGGAATAGTAGGTATAAAATATATAGTAGAATTGATGTGCACATATGGTATTTTTGTATACCACTAGAGGGAATTGGAAACAATAACCTTTTTTTATTTCAATTAAGTCTACCAATAGATAGGGAGAACTCCTTCCTTATATTTTGGGACTTCTACCATAGTCAAATCTCTCACACAAAAAGTGGTAAGTCATTTGGCTATCCACTTCTAATGTATTCTTTGCTTTGAACAACGTTATTTAATTGTCTAGGCTTCGGCCAAGCAACTTACATCTAAACTATCTAAATGCATTCCTCGCAAACATTATCTAGCCATTATTTAAACTCACGAAAAACACCCTATGGCTCGAAATCTACCTAGTTAACTACATGAATTAAGATTTTACAAGTTTGTTGCCTTGATTTAAAATAAAGATTCATGGTGCACAAGAAGAATTTTTAGTAGGTTAAAATCACGATAGTTTAAAATAACTTATTTGTGGCAACCATACTATAAAAAGAATAAATATTGTGTTCCCACACATCATTTGTTCGTCCCAATAATCTCCAATAGATGCAAGCTTTAGTCTCTCCTCACTCCTAATGTTAACCTTTGTGAGTGTAAGGGGTTGCATATATACTACATTGATGCCTTTCTAATTCTTCCCTTGCACCGTTCTAGACCCTTATGTTTCGTTGAATGAGAGATGCCTTAAATTCTCGAGGTCATCTACATAATTCCCAACTCGATCAATATTTCCTTCGTATAAAGGAAAAATCCACTTGTTTAACATGTATCTTAAAGCCAACTAGTTCTTGATGGTAAGGAAATAAACAAATTTTGCAACTTGTCAATAAAGAAAATCTCTTTAATCAACTTCAAAGCTACAATGACTTCAATTTATTTCCCACAAAGGAAAAATATTCATAGAATTATGTATGGTTGACAATCCAACTCCTATAATATCTTTAGGATTTTAAATATCAGGCCTTTGGAATGGGTATGGGACCATGAAAAAAATATGAACATAGAGGAGAAGTGGTAAACCCTCCCCTTTCCCATTTTTAGTACAATTATCCATAGATATGGTGTTTCCTTATAAATTAATGAATTGCTATGTAAATGCCAAGTGAGTTAGTATGTTGGGTTGTAAGTGTATTTCTGAAAGGTGTTGTTACACCATTTTGACAAGTGGTAATACCCATAGGATAATGAGTGGTTAATTGGTTCCCTACGTTGGTTTATAATTATTAATTGCAAGAAAGTCTACATTATGGTGCCAATGGATCTAATGTAGAAGAAATTGAGGGGTCGGTAATATTGTTTGTGTTCATTATACTAGAGATTAAAAGGTTTCAAAACACATTAACATGCTATTATCAAATGGGATTATGAATATAGATGTAGACCCTCAAAGTTTGAAAGGATTTTCAAATCAGATTATGGATATAGATGATAATGTCGATATTTTCAAATGACTATCAAAGTTTGAAAGGACATGCCATTGTGGTATCATTGGTTATCTACGAGGGTGGTAGTTAAATATAATTAGATTGTGTACTTGAAATCTACAATGATGGTCATGATATTAACATTTTAACACAACGTTATGGACTATGCGTCGCCAATAGATGAATACACGATTGATGAAAAAATATTCGATGTACCAAAACTTAACTACGGGGATGATAGTGACAATGGAATACTCTTTCTTTCCAAACCATAATTCAATGAATTGGCCTGATCCGTTCACTCTAATTCGTACTGGTTTTCCCTTAAATATCCCACCCAATTTGGCTTGATGTACAATATTCCTTTCCACCTGCCGCCCGATCGTCTCAATCAAGCTTCTTGACAACGATGATCAAGGCTAGGGAGGTTTTTTTTTCTTAATCCTTCTGGATTCGATCTGAATGTCTATCTTTAGAAATACATAATATACATAAAAATGTAGTTTTTTATTCATGGGTGCTAGCGTTAGAAGCATTCAATGGCAGTAGGGTTTGGATAACCAGCAGGAATGATGGATGTCCGTGCTGTAATGTGATGATTCCTATTAACACAATGGAAGACTAATATACTCTCATCTATGTGATTTTGATGTATCTTGATGATGTGTTTAATCTAATCTCTTTCTTCCATTTGTAGATTTGGTACCTATTTGCTCGGAAATTTTTTTTTTTTTTAGCATAATTACTCAAAAATCCAATAATTTCACCAAAATGTCACTGATAGGTCCCTTTGCACCAATGGTTAATTCTGTTACAATTGTACTAAGCATGCTCAAATTAACTACTATAATACCATACATGGCAGGTAAACTAAAACGGGTAAAAACATTGACTGTGTAGTACTCTTTGTCAAAACAAATAACAAGACCAGCCCATAGACCAATAGAAACCTAGATGAAAAGCTCGCAATGATTTAGAACCTTTAACTTTACAAGCTAAACATTGAACTATAGATACAAATACTGAGCATGCAAAATATGGAAATGTTGAGGATTAAAGACCTTAGAAATAAGTTTACTATAAGGACCATGCAAATATATGTAAATGTAAACACAATTTGCAAAGAAGCAACAAGGCAATTGTTTTGAAGGGAAACTACATTGTAAAATAGTTGCAACATAGCCTTTATTTAATTTCTTGTTTGTTATGTTTATGGGAAATATTTAAAACAATCAAGAAGCACAAAAATATTTGCAACATAACCTTATTACCATAGATGAGAAAAAATTATGTAATCTGAAGATTATCACAGTTGATATCATTCTTTAGAGTCATTTGTCTAAGCATGTATTAAAAGACTCCATGGGTGGGGGAATTTTCATACAACCTTTTCTAAGTGGAAGGAAATGTAACATAGATACACTAAAGGAAATATAACAATTGCTGACAAAGTAAAAACTTGTGAACAAAAGTATAGATAAGAATATAATAAATTAAAAACACAAATGTTAGTGAAACATGTATCGGAAGTGAGTTTTTTTGGAGTATCAACCAATATGAAATATATACTTGTATGTAGTGTCCCCATATATAGTATGTGCTTTTCTTGTATTTGTTTTATGCACATAGTTGATTGGTTCATATTTGAGGAATAGTAGGTATAAAATATAGAGTAGAATTGATGTGCACATATGGTATTTTTGTATACCACTAGAGGGAATTGGAAACAATAACCTTTTTTTATTTCAATTAAGTCTACCAATAGATAGGGAGAACTCCTTCCTTATATTTTGGGACTTCTACCATAGTCAAATCTCTCACACAAAAAGTGGTAAGTCATTTGGCTATCCACTTCTAATGTATTCTTTGCTTTGAACAACGTTAGTTAATTGTCTAGGCTTCGGCCAAGCAACTTACATCTAAACTATCTAAATGCATTCCTTGCAAACATTATCTATCCATTATTTAAACTCACGAAAAACACCCTATGGCTCGAAATCTACCTAGTTAACTACATGAATTAAGCTTTTACAAGTTTGTTGCCTTGATTTAAAATAAAGATTCATGGTGCACAAGAAGAATTTTCAGTAGGTTAAAATCACGACAGTTTAAAATAACTTATTTGTGGCAACCATACTATAAAAAGAATAAAGATTGTGTTCTCACACATCATTTGTTCATCCCAATAATCTCCAATAGATGCAAGCTTTAGTCTCTCCTCACTCCTAATGTTAACCTTTGTGAGTGTAAGGGGTTGCATATATACTACATTGATGCCTTTCTAATTCTTCCCTTGCACTGTTCTAGGCCCGTATGTTTCGTTGAATGAGAGATGCCTTAAATTCTCGAGGCCATCTACATAATTCCCAACTCGATCAATATTTCCTTCGTATAAAGGAAAAATCCACTTGTTTAACATGTATCTTAAAGCCAACCAGTTCTTGATGGTAAGGAAATAAACAAATTTTGCAACTTGTCAATAAAAAAAATCTCTTTAATCAACTTCAAAGCTACAATGACTTCAATTTATTTCCCACAAAGGAAAAATATTCATAGAATTATGTATGGATGACAATCCAACTCCTATAATATCTTTAGGATTTTAAATATCAGGCCTTTGGAATGGGTATGGGACCATGAAAAAAATATGAACATAGAGAAGAAGTGGTAAACCCTCCCTTTTCCCATTTTTAGTACAATTATCCACATAAGTACAATTTTCCCATTTTTAGTACAATTATCCATAGATATGGTGTTTCCTTATAAAGTAATGAATTGCTATGTAAATGTCCAAGCGAGTTAGTATGTTGGGTTGTAAGTGTATTTCTGAAAGGTGTTGTTACACCATTTTGACAAGTGGTAATACCCATAGGATAATGAGTGGTTAATTGGTTCCCTACCTTGGTTTATAATTATTAATTGCAAGAAAGTCTACATTATGGTGCCAATGGATCTAATGTAGAAGAAATTGAGGGGTCGGTAATATTGTTCATGTTCATTATACTAGAGATTAAAAGGTTTCAACACATTAACATGCTATTGTCAAATGGGATTATGAATATAGATGTAGACCCTCAAAGTTTGAAAGGATTTTCAAATCAGATTATGGATATAGATGATAATGTCGATATTTTCAAATGACTATCAAAGTTTGAAAGGACACGCCATTGTGGTATCGTTGGTTATCTACGAGGGGGGTAGTTAAATATAATTAGATTGTGTACTTGAAATCTACAATGATGGTCATGATATTAACATTTTAACACAACGTTATGGACTATGCGTCACCAATAGATGAATACATGATTGATGAAAAAATATTGGATGTACCAAAACTTAACTACGGGGATGATAGTGACAATGGAATACTCTTTCTTTCCAAACCATAATTCAATGAATTGGCCTGATCCGTTCACTCTAATTTGTACTGGTTTTCCCTTAAATATCCCACCCAATTTGGATTGATGTACAATATTCGTTTCCACCTGCTGCCCGATCGTCTCAATCAAGCTTCTTGACAACGAAGATCAAGGTTAGGGAGGTTTTTTTTCTTAATCCTTTTGGATTCGATCTGAATGTTTATCTTTAGAAATACATAATATACATAAAAATGTAGTTTTTTATTCAGGGGCGCTAGCGTTAGAATCATTCAATGGCAGTAGGGTTTGGATAACCAGCAGGAATGATGGAGGTCCGTGCTATAATGTGATGATTCCTATTAACACAATGGAAGACTAATCTAATCTCATCTATGTGATTTTGATGTATCTTGATGATGTGTTTAATCTAATCTCTTTCTTCCATTTGTAGATTTGGTACCTATTTGCTCGGGAAATTTTTTTTTTTTTTTTAGCATAAATACTCCAAAATCCAATAATTTCACCATCATGTCACTGATAGGTCCCTTTGCACCAATGGTTAATTCTGTTACAATTGTACTAAGCATGCTCAAATTAAATACTATAATACCATACATGCCAGGTAAACTAAAATGGGTAAAAACATTGACTGTGTAGTACTCTTTGTCAAAACAAATAACAAGACCAGCCCATAGACCAATAGAAACCTAGATGAAAAGCTGGCAATGGTTTAGAACCTTTAACTTTACAATCTAAACATTTAACTATAGATACAAATACTGAGCATGCAAAATAAGGAAATGTTGAGGATTAAAGACCTTAGAAATAAGTTTACTATAAGGACCATGCAAATATATGTAAATGTAAACACAATTTGCAAAGAAGCAACAAGGCAATTGTTTTGAAGGGAAACTACATCGTAAAATAGTTGCAACATAGCCTTTATTTAATTTCTTGTTTGTTATGTTTATGGGAAATATTTAAAACAATCAAGAAGCACACAAATATTTGCAACATAACCTTATTACCATAGATGAGAAAAAATTATGTAATCTGAAGATTATCATAGTTGATATCATTCTTTAGAATCATTTGTCTAAGCATGCATTAAAAGACTCCATGGGTGGGGGAATTTTCATACAACCTTTTCTGAGTGGAAGGAAATGTAACATAGATACACTAAAGGAAATATAACAATTGCTGACAAAGTAAAAACTTGTGAACAAAAGTATAGATAAGAATATAATAAATTAAAAACACAAATGTCAGTCAAACATGTATCGCAAGTGAGTTTTTTTGGAGAATCACGTGGATATGCTAACCAATATGAAATATTTACTTGTATGTAGTGTCCCCATATATAGTATGTGCTTCTCTTGTATTTGTTTTATGCACATAGTTGATTGGTTCATCTTTGAGGAATAGTAGGTATAAAATATAGAGTAGAATTGATGTGCATATATGGTATTTTTGTATACCACTAGAGGGAATTGGAAATAATAACCTTTTTTTTTATTTCAATTAAGTCTACCAATAGATAGGGAGAACTCCTTCCTTATATTTTGGGACTTCTACCATAGTCAAATCTCTCACACAAAAAGTGGTAAGTCATTTGGCTATCCACTTCTAATGTATTCTTTGCTTTGAACAACGTTAGTTAATTGTCTAGGCTTAGGCCAAGCAACTTACATCTAAACTATATAAATGCATTCCTCGCAAACATTATCTAGCCATTATTTAAACTCACGAAAAACACCCTATGGCTCGAAATCTACCTAGTTAACTACATGAATTAAGCTTTTACAAGTTTGTTGCCTTGATTTAAAATAAAGATTCATGGTGCACAACAAGAATTTTCAGTAGGTTAAAACCACGACAGTTTAAAATAACTTATTTGTGGCAACCACACTATAAAAAGAATAAAGATTTTGTTCTCACACATCATTTGTTCATCCCAATAATCTCCAATAGATGCAAGCTTTAGTCTCTCCTCACTCCTAATGTTAACCTTTGTGAGTGTAAGGGGTTGCATATATACTACATTGATGCCTTTCTAATTCTTCCGTTGCACCGTTCTAGACCCTTATGTTTCGTTGAATGAGAGATGCCTTAAATTCTCGAGGTCATCTACATAATTCCCAACTCGATCAATATTTCCTTCGTATAAAGGAAAAATCCACTTGTTTAACATGTATCTTAAAGCCAACTAGTTCTTGATGGTAAGGAAATAAACAAATTTCGCAACTTGTCAATAAACAAAATCTCTTTAATCAACTTCAAAGCTACAATGACTTCAATTTATTTCCCACAAAGGAAAAATATTCATAGAATTATGTATTGATGACAATCCAACTCCTATAATATCTTTAGGATTTTAAATATCAAGCCTTTGGAATGGGTATGGGACCATGAAAAAAATATGAACATAGAGGAGAAGTGGTAAACCCTCCCTTTTCCCATTTTTAGTACAATTATCCACATAAGTACAATTTTCCCATTTTTAGTAGAATTATCCATAGATATGGTGTTTCCTTATAAAGTAATGAATTGCTATGTAAATGTCCAAACGAGTTAGTATGTTGGGTTGTAAGTGTATTTCTGAAAGGTGTTGTTACACCATTCTGACAAGTGGTAATACCCATAGGATAATGAGTGGTTAATTGGTTCCCTACGTTGGTTTCTAATTATTAATTGCAATAAAGTCTACATTATGGTGCCAATGGATCTAATGTAGAAGAAATTGAGGGGTCGGTAATATTGTTTGTGTTCATTATACTAGAGATTGAAAGGTTTCAACACATTAACATGCTATTGTCAAATGCGATTATGAATATAGATGTAGACCCTCAAAGTTTGAAAGGATTTTCAAATCAGATTATGGATATAGATGATAATGTCGATATTTTCAAATGACTATCAAAGTTTGAAAGGACATGCCATTGTGGTATCATTGGTTATCTACGAGGGGGGTGTTAAATATAATTAGATTGTGTACCTGAAATCTACAATGATGGTCATGATATTAACATTTTAACACAACGTTATGGACTATGCGTCGCCAATAGATGAATACAAAAAATATTGGATGTACCAAAACTTAACTACGGGGATGATAGTGACAATGGAATACTCTTTCTTTCCAAACCATAATTTAATGAATTGGCCTGAACCATTCACTCTAATTTGTACTGGTTTTCCCGTAAATATGCCACCCAATTTAGCTTGATGTACAATATTCGTTTCCACCTACCGCCCGATCGTCTCAATGAAGCTTCTTGACAGCGAAGATCAAGGCTAGGGAGGTTTTTTTTTCTTAATCCTTCTGGATTCGATCTGAATGTTTATCTTTAGAAATACATAATATACATAAAAATGTAGTTTTTTATTCAGGGGTGCTAGCGTTGGCAGCATTCAATGGCAGTATGGTTTGGATAACCAGCAGGAATGATGGAGGTCCGTGTCGTAATGTGATGATTCCTATTAACACAATGGAAGACTAATCTACTCTCATGTATGTGATTTTGATGTATCTTGATGATGTGTTTAATCTACTCTCTTTCTTCCATTTGTAGATTTGGTACCTATTTGCTCAGAAAAAAAAAATATTTTTTTAGCATAATTACTCCAAAATCCAATAATTTCACCAACATGTCACTGATAGGTCCCTTTGCACCAATGGTTAATTCTGTTACAATTGTACTAAGCATGCTCAAATTAACTACTATAATACCATACATGGCAGGTAAACTAAAACGGGTAAAAACATTGACTGTGTAGTACTCTTTGTCAAAACAAATATCAAGACCAGCCCATAGACCAATAGAAACCTAGATGAAAAGCTGGCAATGATTTAGAACCTTTAACTTTACAATCTAAACATTGAACTATAGATACGAATAATGAGCATGCAAAATAAGGAAATGTTGAGGATTAAATACCTTAGAAATAAGTTTACTATAAGGACCATGCAAATATATGTAAATGTAAAAACAATTTGCAAAGAAGCAACAAGGCAATTGTTTTGAAGGGAAACTACATTGTAAAATAGTTGCAACATAGCCTTTATTTAATTTCTTGTTTGTTATGTTTATGGGAAATATTTAAAACAATCAAGAAGCACACAAATATTTGCAACATAACCTTATTACCATAGATGAGAAAAAATTATGTAATCTGAAGATTATCACAGTTGATATCATTCTTTAGAGTCATTTGTCTAAGCATGTATTAAAAGACTCCATGGGTGGGGGAATTTTCATACAACCTTTTCTGAGTGGAAGGAAATGTAACATAGATACACTAAAGGAAATATAACAATTGCAGACAAAGTAAAAACTTGTGAACAAAAGTATAGATAAGAATATAATAAATTAAAAACACAAATGTCAATGAAACATGTATCGCAAGTGAGTTTTTTTGGAGTATCAACCAATATGAAATATTTACTTGTATGTAGTGTCCCCATATATAGTATGTGCTTCTCTTGTATTTGTTTTATGCACATAGTTGATTGGTTCATCTTTGAGGAATAGTAGGTATAAAATATAGAGTAGAATTGATGTGCATATATGGTATTTTTGTATACCACTAGAGGGAATTGGAAACAATAACCTTTTTTTATTTCAATTAAGTCTACCAATAGATAGGGAGAACTCCTTCCTTATATTTTAGGACTTCTGCCATAGTCAAATCTCTCACACAAAAAGTGGTAAGTCATTTGGCTATCCACTTCTAATGTTTTCTTTGCTTTGAACAACGTTAGTTAATTGTCTAGGCTTCGGCCAAGCAAATTACATCTAAACTATCTAAATGCATTCCTCGCAAACATTATCTAGCCATTATTTAAACTCACGAAAAACACCTTATGGCTTGAAATCTACCTAGTTAACTACATGAATTAAGCTTTTACAAGTTTGTTGCCTTGATTTAAAATAAAGATTCATGGTGCACAAGAAGAATTTTTGGTAGGTTAAAATCACGATAGTTTAAAATAACTTATTTGTGGCAACCATACTATAAAAAGAATAAAGATTGTGTTCTCACACATCATTTGTTCATCCCAATAATCTCCAATAGATGCAAGCTTTAGTCTCTCCTCAATCCTAATGTTAACATTTGTGAGTGTAAGGGGTTGCATATATACTACATTGATGCCTTTCTAATTCTTCCCTTGCACCGTTCTAGACCCTTATGTTTCGTTGAATGAGAGATGCCTTAAATTCTCGAGGTCATCTACATAATTCCCAAATCGATCAATATTTCCTTCGTATAAAGGAAAAATCCGCTTGTTTAACATGTATCTTAAAGCCAACTAGTTCTTGATGGTAAGGAAATAAACAAATTTCACAACTTGTCAATAAACAAAATCTCTTGGTATCATTGGTTATCTACGAGGGTGGTAGTTAAATAAAATTAGATTGTGTACTTGAAATCTACAATGATGGTCATAATATTAACATTTTAACAGAACGTTATGGACTATGTGTCACCAATAGATGAATACACGATTGATGAAAAAATATTGGATGTACCAAAACTTAACTACGGGGATGACTGTAACAATGGAATACTCTTTCTTTCCAAACCATAATTCAATGAATTGGCCTGATCCATTCACTCTAATTCGTACTGGTTTTCCCTTAAATATCCCACCCAATTTGGCTTGATGTACAATATTCGTTTCCACCTGCCGCCCGATCATCTCAATCAAGCTTCTTGACAGCGAAGATCAATGCTAGGGAGTTTTTTTTTCTTAATCCTTCTGGATTCGATCTGAATGTTTATCTTTAGAAATACATAATATACATAAAAATGTAGTTTTTTATTCAGGGGCGCTAGCGTTAGCAGCATTCAATGGCAGTAGGGTTTGGATAACCAGCAGGAATGATGGAGGTCCGTGCTGTAATGTGATGATTCCTATTAACACAATGGAAGACTAATATACTCTCATCTATGTGATTTTGATGTATCTTGATGATGTGTTTAATCTAATCTCTTTCTTCCATTTGTAGATTTGGTACCTATTTGCTCGGAAATTTTTTTTTTTTTTTAGCATAATTACTCCATAATCCAATAATTTCACCAACATGTCACTGATAGGTCCCTTTGCACCAATGGTTAATTCTGTTACAATTGTACTAAGCATGCTCAAATTAACTACTATAATACCATACATGGCAGGTAAACTAAAACGGGTAAAAACATTGACTGTGTAGTACTCTTTGTCAAAACAAATAACAAGACCAGCCCATAGACCAATAGAAACCTAAATGAAAAGCTCGCAATGATTTAGAGCCTTTAACTTTACAATCTAAACATTGAACTATAGATACAAATACTGAGCATGCAAAATAAGGAAATGTTGAGGATTAAAGACCTTAGAAATAAGTTTACTATAAGGACCATGCAAATATATGTAAATGTAAACACAATTTGCAAAGAAGCAACAAGGCAATTGTTTTGAAGGGAAACTACATTGTAAAATAGTTGCAACATAGCCTTTATTTAATTTCTTGTTTGTTATGTTTATGGGAAATATTTAAAACAATCAAGAAGCACACAAATATTTGCAACATAACCTTATTACCATAGATGAGAAAAATTTATGTAATCTGAAGATTATCACAGTTGATATCATTCTTTAGAGTCATTTGTCTAAGCATGTATTAAAAGACTCCATGGGTGAGGGAATTTTCATACAACCTTTTCTGAGTGGAAGGAAATGTAACATAGATACACTAAAGGAAATATAACAATTGCTGACAAAGTAAAAACTTGTGAACAAAAGTATAGATAAGAATATAATAAATTAAAAACACAAACGTCAGTGAAACATGTATCGCAAGTGAGTTTTTTTGGAGTATCAACCAATATGAAATATTTACTTGTATGTAGTGTCCCCATATATAGTATGTGCTTCTCTTGTATTTGTTTTATGCTCATAGTTGATTGGTTCATCTTTGAGGAATAGTAGGTATAAAATATAGAGTAGAATTGATGTGCATATATGGTATTTTTGTATACCACTAGAGGGAATTGGAAACAATAACCTTTTTTTATTTCAATTAAGTCTACCAATAGATAGGGAGAACTCCTTCCTTATATTTTGGGACTTCTACCATAGTCAAATCTCTCACACAAAAAGTGGTAAGTCATTTGGCTATCCACTTCTAATGTATTCTTTGCTTTGAACAACGTTAGTTAATTGTCTAGGCTTTAGCCAAGCAACTTACATCTAAACTATCTAAATTCATTCCTCGCAAACATTATCTAGCCATTATTTAAACTCACGAAAAATACCCTATGGGTCGAAATCTACCTAGTTAACTACATGAATTAAGCTTTTACAAGTTTGTTGCCTTGATTTAAAATAAAGATTCATGGTGCACAAGAAGAATTTTCAGTAGGTTAAAATCACGATAGTTTAAAATAACTTAATTGTGGCAACCATACTATAAAAAGAATAAAGATTATGTTCTCACAAATCATTTGTTCATCCCAATAATCTCCAATAGATGCAAGCTTTAGTCTCTCCTCACTCCTAATGTTAACCTTTGCGAGTGTAAGGGGTTGCATATATACTACATTGATGCCTTTCTAATTCTTCCCTTGCACCATTCTAGACCCTTATGTTTTGTTGAATGAGAGATGCCTTAAATTCTCGAGGTCATCTACATAATTCCCAACTCGATCAATATTTCCTTCGTATAAAGGAAAAATCCACTTGTTTAACATGTATCTTAAAGCCAACCAGTTCTTGATGGTAAGGAAATAAACAAATTTCGCAACTTGTCAATAAACAAAATCTCTTTAATCAACTTCAAAGCTACAATGACTTCAATTTATTTCCCATAAAGGAAAAATATTCATAGAATTATGTATGGATGACAATCCAACTGCTATAATATCTTTAGGATTTTAAATATCAGGCCTTTGGAATGGGTATGGGACCATGAAAAAAATATGAACATAGAGGAGAAGTGGTAAACCCTCCCTTTTCCCATTTTTAGTACAATTATCCACATAAGTACAATTTTCCCATTTTTAGTACAATTATCCATAGATATGGTGTTTCCTTATAAAGTAATGAATTGCTATGTAAATGTGCAAGCGAGTTAGTATGTTGGGTTGTAAGTGTATTTCTGAAAGGTGTTGTTACACCATTTTGACAAGTGGTAATACCCATAGGATAATGAGTGGTTAATTGGTTCCCTACGTTGGTTTATAATTATTAATTGCAAGAAAGTCTACAGTATGGTGCCAATGGATCTAATGTAGAAGAAATTGAGGGGTCAGTATCATTGTTCGTGTTCATTATACTAGAGATTAAAAGGTTTCAACACATTAACATGCTATTGTCAAATGGGATTATGAATATATATGTAGACCCTCAAAGTTTGAAAGGATTTTCAAATCAGATTATGGATATAGATGATAATGTCGATATTTTCAAATGACTATCAAAGTTTGAAAGGACACGCCATTGTGGTATCATTGGTTATCTACGAGGGGGGTATTTAAATATAATTAGATTGTGTACTTGAAATCTACAATGATGGTCATGATATTAATATTTTAACACAACGTTATGGACTATACGTCACCAATAGATGAATACGTGATTGATGAAAAAATATTGGATGTACCAAAACTTAACTACGGGGATGATAGTGACAATGGAGTACTCTTTCTTTCCAAACCATAATTCAATGAATTGGCCTGATCCGTTCACTCTAATTCGTACTGGTTTTCGCTTAAATATCCCACCCAATTTGGCTTGATGTACAATATTCGTTTCCACTTGCCGCCCGGTCGTCTCAATCAAGCTTCTTGACAGCGAAGATCAAGGCTAGGGAGGTTTTTTTTTCTTAATCCTTCTGGATTCGATCTGAATGTTTATCTTTAGAAATACATAATATACATAAAAATGTAGTTTTTTAGTCAGGGGCACTAGCGTTAGAAGCATTCAATGGCCGTAGGGTTTGGATAACCAGAAGGAATGATGGAGGTCCGTGCTGTAATGTGATGATTCCTAAACACAATGGAAGACTAATCTACTCTCATCTATGTGATTTTGATGTATCTTGATGATGTGTTTAATCTAATCTATTTCTTCCATTTGTAGATTTGGTACCTATTTGCTCGGAAAAAAAAATATTTTTTAGCATAATTACTCTAAAATCCAATAATTTCACCAACATGTCACTGATAGGTCTCTTTGCACGAATGGTTAATTCTGTTACAATTGTACTAAGGATGCTCAAATTAACTACTATAACACCATACATGGCAGGTAAACTAAAATGGGTAAAAACATTGACTGTGTAGTACTCTTTGTAAAAAAAAATAATAAGACCAGCCCATAGACCAATAGAAACCTAGATGAAAAGCTCGCAATGATTTAGAACCTTTAACTTTACAATCTAAACATTGAACTATAGATACAAATACTGAGCATGCAAAATAAGGAAATGTTGAGGATTAAAGACCTTAGAAATAAGTTTACTATAAGGACCATGCAAATATATGTAAATGTAAACACAATTTGCAAAGAAGCAACAAGGCAATTGTTTTGAAGGGAAACTACATTGTAAAATAGTTGCAACATAGCCTTTATTTAATTTCTTGTTTGTTATGTGTATGGGAAATATTTAAAACAATCAAGAAGCACACAGATATTTGCAACATAACCTTATTACCATAGATGAGAAAAAATTATGTAATTTGAAGATTATCACAGTTGATATCATTCTTTAGAGTCATTTGTCTAAGCATGTATTAAAAGACTCCATGGGTGGGGAAATTTTCATACAACCTTTTCTGAGTGGAAGGAAATGTAACATAGATACACTAAAGGAAATATAACAATTGCTGACAAAGTAAAGACTTGTGAACAAAAGTATAGATAAGAATATAATAAATTAAAAACACAAATGTCAGTGAAACATGTATCACAAGTGAGTTTTTTTGGAGTATCAACCAATATGAAATATTTACTTGTATGTAGTGTCCCCATATATAGTATGTGCTTCTCTTGTATTTTTTTTATGCACATAGTTGATTGGTTCATCTTTGAGGAATAGTAGGTATAAAATATAGAGTAGAATTGATGTGCATATATGGTATTTTTTTATACCACTAGAGGGAATTGGAAATAATAACCTTTTTTTATTTCAATTAAGTCTACCAATAGATAGGGAGAACTCCTTCCTTATATTTTGGGACTTCTACCATAGTCAAATATCTCACACAAAAAGTGGTAAGTCATTTGGCTATCCACTTCTAATGTATTCTTTGCTTTGAACAACGTTATTTAATTGTCTAGGCTTCGGCCAAGCAACTTACATCTAAACTATCTAAATGCATTCCTCGTAAACTGTTGATGTATATGTAACTTCGTAATGTATTCTTCTATGTATCTTATGTATTGTAACCTGATGTTTATTCCGGGATGTTTCTATTATGTATTTGAGTCATGTGGTCATGCCCCGATGTTTCGATCGGGAGGATTAATAATGTAATCAAGTCATATCAAGTCATTAGGTAAGTCCCCACAGTTTCGGGGCACTTGAGTTATTATACACTAATTAAGGTGTAGGCTCGAGTAGTAATTATTAGGTTGAGCCTACGTGTGAAATGGCAATTCAAGTGAACGGATGAATATAAATAGAGAGTGTGAGTCTCTCTATTTATCACTTGTGACATACATCACTTGCTCTCTCAAGTGTGGTGCACCTTTGGAGAAGGAAATACTTTGGCTTGACAGAAGACAGAAGACTACTGCTG
The DNA here is from genome assembly GCA_001517045.1 of Pseudotsuga menziesii. Lineage (NCBI taxonomy): Eukaryota > Viridiplantae > Streptophyta > Pinopsida > Pinales > Pinaceae > Pseudotsuga > Pseudotsuga menziesii. The sequence goes on from LPNX010332708.1 coordinate 632,446, forward strand.
TTTTGGGAGATCTCTTACTGTTTTGGTGTTGATTCTATCTTATAAGAAGTTGCGGGGTTTTCTCCTTTATGGTTTCCCCGAGGAAAACTCTTTGTGTCTCTTGTCTCTTGTGATGTGCTCATGTTTTTTTGTTGTACTTGTTATTCTCTCAGTGAAAAGATCCTAAGATCATAATGCTAGCTTAATTGTTGAAAAACTAACATGGTATCAGAGCTAACTTGAGAAGAAGACACTGTGCATCTACGGAGGATAGGGATTCCTTTTTTGTGGATCTTTCTCCACATATTTTCAGCAAAAGTAAGGTGGAATTACTCTCCTCCCTAGGGCGCATCTTTCTGTCGAAACAGAATTCAATTCTGAGGTTTTTCAGTTTTGGACCTGTCACTGGGGTCGGAAATTAGGGCTTTTTTTTATAGAAGAAGAATTTTTCAGTGAGCCCAGGCTTGGATTGTTCTCCTCCCCAAAATAGAAGTAAGGAACAAATTTGAAGGCATTTGGGTGGACAGAACTCTGGAAAAGCAAAACCCTAGTTGCTCCTGAACCAACTCTACAGGATTTCAGCTCAAGTTTCAGATTTGACATCTTGAACCTGGTAAGATCTAAAATCTTTTGTATTTCCATTTGAGGTTCTTATTTAAAGATGTCTCATCATACCAAGCTTGATGAAAAGCTTGAGGAGGCTGATAACTTCCGAGCTTGGAAGTATAGGATCTCCTTGGTCCTGGAAGAGAATGAATTAGACTCCTACATTCATGAGGAGATTCCAGTTCCAGAGGGAGATGAGGAAAAGGCCCTACATAAGAAGAAGATGGTTATGGCAAAGAGGATCATTGCTGATTCTATCAAGGATCATCTTATCCCTCAAGTGTCCTCTCTCAAGACACCTAAAGCTATGTTTTATGCCCTAACCAAATTGTTTGAAGGAAAGAACATCAATCGAAAGATGACCTTGAGGAACCAATTGAAGAATGTGAAGATCCAAAATGCAGAAACTATCCAGTCCTACTTCACAAGGGTTTCTCAAACCCAAGAGCAACTAGAAGCAGTTGATGAAGAAGTGGAAAATGCCGAGATTGTGATGACTACCTTGAATGGCCTTCCTAGGTCATGGGATGCTTTTATTCAAGGTATCTGTGCAAGAAAGAAGATAGTCAAATTCAGCAGACTATGGGAAGAGTGTTCTCAAGAAGAAGCACGGATAGCAGCTCGAGAAGAGAAGATGGGAAGTGAAGACCAAGCCCTTACAGCCCACTCTAAGAAAAGCAGAAGAAGACCTCATTACTCCAAAGGTAAGGATTCTCATCCCAGAAAGGATATATCAATATTAAGATGTTATACATGTGATGAGGTAGGAAATTTTGCAAAAGACTGTCCTAAAAACAAGAGCCACCCTCATAAGAAGAATTGGAACAAAAGAAGACATCATGCTCATGCTGCAGAGGATGATGAACCAACCAAGAAGAGATCTAGATATGAAAGTGAAGATTCTTCAAGCGAGGATGAATATGTTTTAATATCAGCTCTCACAGGTAACATTACTCATGGTAGTGATGATTGGGTTATAGACAGTGGAGCTTCCAAACATATGACGGGATTCAAGGAATCTTTTGTGAGATTGTCAGAACATGAATCACCTCACAAGGTGAAACTAGGAGATGACTACCAATATCCAATAAAAGGTAGTGGGGAATCTTCATACAAACTAGACTCTGGTAAGTCTCTAACAATGAAAGAAGTATTGTTTGTTCCAGGACTTAAGAAGAACATTCTATCCATTTCAGCCTTGGATGTGAAAGGAATGCGGGTTGCATTCATAGATGGTCAAGTCATCATGTGGCCAAAAGGAAAGACAATTGATGATGTGGTAGTGATTGGAGAACAAGAAGGAGGCTTATACAAATTGAAGGGTCATCCAGAACAAGCCTTGATCCATGATTCAGTAGAGCCAAATGAGATTTGGCATAGAAGGCTTGCACATGTGCATTACAGAGCACTACCTATTGCAAGCAAAGCTGTTGAAGGTCTTCCAGAATTCCAAGAAAAGCATGATGGAGTTTGCAAAGGATGTGCGAAAGGGAAGAATACAAAGAAGACATTTCCTAGCAGCGAAAGCAAAGCCAAAGGCATTCTAGAAATCATCCATTCCGATGTATGCAGTCCAATGTCATCAAACTCACTAAGTGGGTATGCATACTATGTTTCTTTTATTGATGATTTTTCTAGAAAGACATTGATTTACTTTATGAAAAACAAAGATGAAGTGTTCAGCAAGTTCAAGGAATTCAAAGCCTTGATCGAGAAATATACTGAAAAGAAGATCAATACCATTAGATCAGATAATGGTGGAGAATTCACTTCGAATGAATTCAAAGAGCTATGTAAAGAATCAGGGATTAAGAGGGAGTTGTCAACTCCTTATAATCCACAATAGAATGGGGTTGCAAAACGAAAGAACAGAACTATCATGGAAGCTGCAAGAGCTATGCTTCATGATCAAGATCTACCTATGCATCTTTGGGCTGAAGCTGCTAAAATAGTAGTATATGTTCAGAACCATACTCCACATAGAGTACTAGAAAACAAGACTCCTGAAGAAGTCTTCTCTGGAAAGAAACCAGAAGTCAGCCATCTCAGAATATTCGGCTGTCCTGTGTACATCCACATTCCAAAGGAGAAGAGAACAAAACTCGATCCTTCAGGAAAGAAAGGCATATTTGTGGGATACTCTGAAAGCTCGAAGGCTTACAGAATCTACTTCCCAGGATACAAGAAGATTGACGTCAGCAGGGATGTGACATTTGATGAAGGCACAGCTTACAACAAATCCAGAAAGAGACCTGCTGAAGAACCTGAAGAGGCGGAAGCAGAAGCACCCAGGATCCGTGATACAATCATGAACAAAGAAGCTCAAGAAGAAGATCGAGAGTTCGAGGAACCACAAAGACCTATAGATCCACCTCTGGAGAAGAATCCTCATAAGAGGAAACCTGCTTGGGTACGTGAAATTATCCAAGGTGTGGAAAGATATGGGGCTCCAAAAGAGAATCACAAAGAAAGAAAGAGGACAAGATCAAATTCAGGGTATGTAGCTTTACTATGTGATTTTATTGATAAAGAACCTTCCAGTTATGAAGAAGAGGCAAAACAGAAAGAATGGAAGGATGCCATGATCGAAGAATATCAATCGATTATGAAGAATGATGTTTGGGATGTTGTCCTAAGACCAAAAGGGAAGTCGGTTGTCACTTCCAAATGGATCTACAAGATCAACCATGCTGCAGACGGTAGCATTGAAAAGTATAAGGCAAGATTTGTAGCTCGAGGATTCTATCAGAAAGAGGGAGTAGACTATGAAGAGACCTTTGCACCTGTAGCCAGATACACTTCCATTAGATCAGTACTTGCTCTGGCTATAGTGACAAAGTGGAAGATACACCAGATGGATGTCAATACTGCTTTCTTGAATGGTGTAGTAGAAGAGGAAGTGTATGTAGAACAGCCACTTGGTTTTGAGACACATGACAAAGAGTCTCATGTATGCAGATTGAAGAAAGCCCTGTATGGTTTGAAACAGGCACCCAGGACCTGGTACGACAGGATTGACAGCTTTCTATCCAGTTTGGGCTTTACCAAAAGTAAAGCAGATTTCAACCTTTACTACAAGGTTGAAGATGGAAACCCAGTGATGCTTCTACTGTATGTAGATGATCTATTTTTGATAGGTACAAATGGGTTGATTGCTGATACGAAGAGAAAGCTTGCTGCTGAGTACGAGATGAAGGACTTGGGAATGATGCATTACTTTTTAGGTATGGAGGTGTGGCAGAGTACAGATGGAATCTTCCTTGGACAAGGGAAGTATGCAGTAGAGATCCTGAAGAGGTTTGGGATGATGGACTGCAAGGCAATGGCCACACCTATGGCATCGAACCTGAAGCCATTGAGTGATGCCTCGTCAGAGTCGGTTGATGCTACGATGTATCGTCAGATGATTGGGTCATTGATGTACCTGACGAACACGAGACCAGATATTTGCTTTGCTGTGAACACCTTGAGCCAATACTTGACAGATCTGAGAAGTGTTCACTTGACTGTTGCAAAGCATATTCTGAGGTACTTGAAGGGTACAATTGATTATGGGCTCAAGTACGATGCGAATCAGAAGATTAAACTGGAGGGTTATGTTGATTCAGATTGGGCAGGCAGTGCCATCGACAGGAAGAGTACTTCAGGGTGTTGCTTCAGTATGGGATCAGGTGTGATCTCTTGGTTTAGCAGGAAGCAATCCTGTGTGGCACTGAGTACAGCTGAAGCAGAGTATGTCGCAGCTTGTTCATCTAGTTGTGAGGCAGTATGGCTGTAGAAGCTACTGTATGATATATTTGATCTCCAGTTGGATGCTACTTGTATACATTGTGACAACCAGAGTTGCGTGAAGTTGTCAGAGAATCCAGTGTTCCATGACAAGTCGAAGCATATCGAGATCAAGTATCACTATATCAGGGATATGGTGCAGAGAGGAGCAATGAAGCTCCTGTATGTTGCGATGGAGGAACAGATAGCTGATGTATTGACGAAGCCATTGGCTAGACTGAAGTTCGAGTACTTCAGAGAGAGACTTGGTGTTCTCCAGATCGAGGTTTCCTCCCAGAGACAGTGATGAGACCCATAGCCATTCTGACATGGTGAGAGGGTTGGTTCCTTCTATGGTCAGATGTAAGGGCTGAGCCATTCCGTCATGGTGAGAGGATTGGTTCCTTCCATGACTGATATGAGTGCTGAGATTCATGGCCATTCTGTCGAGTAGGACAGATGTAAGGGCAATTGCCATTCTAGGAATGGAGGCACCTGGTCAGTTACCAGGATCACTCAGTGTAGGACTGAGTATCCATTCTGATGTGATAGAGGGATGTGTTCCCACTTTATCAGATGTAAGGGATAAACCATTCTGTTCATGGCTAAAGGATTAAGTTCCTTCCATGTCAGATGTGAGTGTTGGCCATTCTGACGAGCAGGTCGGATATAAGTGCAGTGCCATTCCGACATGGTGAAAGGATTGGTTCCTTCCATGGTCGGATGTAAGGGCAGTGACATGGTGAGAGGATTGGTTCCTTCCATTGTCAAGATGCCACATCCAGCATGAAAAAGGGCTGGCTCTGTGATGCCTCATCTGGTTTGAAAAAGGACCAGCTTTGAAGATGCCTCATCTAGTTTGAAAAAGGAATAGCTCTAGGAAGACTCATCTAGTTTGAAAAAGGACTAGCTCTGAAGTAGATGCCACATCTGGTTTGAAAAAGGAACAGATCTGTGATGCCTCATCTGGTTTGAAAAAGGACCAGCTCTGAAGATGCCTCATCTAATTTGAAAAAGGACTAGCTCTGGGAAGACTCATCTAGTTTGAAAAAGGACCAGCTCTGAAGTAGATGCCACATCTGGTTTGAAAAAGGACCAGCTCTGTGATGCCTCATCTGGTTTGAAAAAGGACCAGCTCTGAAGATGCCTCATCTAGTTTGAAAAAGGACTAGCTCTGGGAAGACTCATCTAGTTTGAAAAAGGACTAGCTCTGTGTAGATGACTCATCTAGTTTGAAAAAGGACTAGCTCTGTGTAGATGCCTCTTCTAGTTTGAAAGAGGACTAGCTCTGAGATGATACATCCAGTATGAAAAAGGACTGGCTCTGTAGAACTTCCTATGACAAGTAGAATCATGAGATAACACCAGTGTTGATCCAGATCGAGTGATGATCCAGATCCAGTAATGATGATCCAGCAGTAATGATCCAGATCGAGTGATGATCCAGATCCAGCCGAGTGATGATGATCCAGATCGAGTGATGATCTAGATCCAGTAATGATGATCCAGCAGTAACGATCCAGATCAAGAGATGATCTAGATCTAATGATGACTTGAAGATGAAGATGACTTGAAGACAAAGATGACTTGAAGACGAGATGATCCAGCTGATACAGAGAAGAAGACCAGTGCTGAAAATTGTGTCGAAAGAATACCTTCCTAGTTAAGAGGGAGTGTTGATGTATATGTAAATTCGGAATGTATTCTTCTATGTATCTTATGTATTGTAACCCGATGTTTATTCCGGGATGTTTCTATTATGTATTTGAGTGATGTGGTCATGCCACGATGTTCCGATTGGGAGGATTAATAATGTAATCAAGTCATATCCAGTCATTAGGTAAGTCCCCACAGTTTCGGGGCACTTGAGTTATTATACACTAATTAAGGTGTAGGCTTGAGTAGTAATTATTAAGTTGAGCCTATGTGTGAAATGGAAATTCAAGTGAACCGATGAATATAAATAGAGAGTGTGAGTCTCTCTATTTATCACTTGTGACATACATCACTTGCTTTCTCAAGTGTGGCGCACCTTTGGAGAAGGAAATACTTTGGCTTGACAGAAGACAGAAGACTACTGCTGTTTTGGGAGATCTCTTACTATTTTGGTGTTGATTCTATCTTAGAGGAAGTTGTGGGGTTTTCTCCTTTATGGTTTCCCCGAGGAAAACTCTTTGTGTCTCTTGTCTATTGTGATGTGCTCATATTTTATTACTGTACTTGTTATTCTCTCAGTGAAAAGATCCTAAGATCATAATGCTAGCTTAATTGTTGAAAAACTAACACAAACATTATCTAGCCATTATTTAAACTCACTAAAAACACCCTATGGCTCGAAATCTACCTAGTTAACTACATGAATTAAGCTTTTACAAGTTTGTTGCCTTGATTCAAAATAAAGATTCATGGTGCACAAGAAGAATTTTCAGTAGGTTAAAATCACGACAGTTTAAAATAACTTATTTGTGGCAACCATACTATAAAAAGAATAAAGATTGTGTTCTCACACATCATTTGTTCATCCCAATAATCTCCAATAGATGCAAGCTTTAGTCTCTCCTCACTCCTAATGTTAACCTTTGTGAGTGTAATGGGTTGCATATATACTACATTGATGCCTTTCTAATTCTTCCCTTGCACCATTCTAGACCCTTATGTTTCGTTGAATGAGAGATGCCTTAAATTCTCAAGGTCATCTACATAATTCCCAACTCGATCAATATTTCCTTCGTATAAAGCAAAAATCCACTTGTTTAACATGTATTGTAAAGCCAACTAGTTCTTGATGGTAAGGAAATAAACAAATTTCGCAACTTGTCAATAAACAAAATCTCTTTAATCAACTTCAAAGCTACAATGACTTCAATTTATTTCCCACAAAGGAAAAATATTCATAGAATTATGTATGGATGACAATCCAACTCCTATAATATCTTTAGGATTTTAAATATTAGGCCTTTGGAATGGGTATGGGACGATGAAAAAAATATGAACATAGAGGAGAAGTGGTAAACCCTCCCTTTTCCCATTTTTAGTACAATTATCCACATAAGTACAATTTTCCCATTTTTAGTACAATTATCCATAGATATGGTGTTTCCTTATAAAGTAATGATGCTATGTAAATGTCCAAGCGAGTTAGTATGTTGGGTTGTAAGTGTATTTCTGAAAGGTGTTGTTACACCATTTTGACAAGTGGTAATACCCATAGGATAATGAGTGGTTAATTGGTTCCCTACGTTGGTTTATAATTATTAATTGCAAGAAAGTCTACACAATGGTGCCAATGGATCTAATGTAGAAGAAATTGAGGGGTCGGTAATATTGTTCGTGTTCATGATACTAGAGATTAAAAGGTTTCAACACATTAACATGCTATTGTCAAATGGGATTATGAATATAGATGTAGACCCTCAAAGTTTGAAAGGATTTTCAAATCAGATTATGGATATAGATGATAATGTCGATATTTTCAAATGACTATCAAAGTTTGAAAGGACACACCATTGTGGTATCATTGGTTATCTACGAGGGGGGTAGTTAAATATAATTAGATTGTGTACTTGAAATCTACAATGATGGTCATGATATTAAAATTTTAACACAACGTTATGGACTATGCATCGCCAATAGATGAATACACAATTGATGAAAAAATATTAGATGTACCAAAACTTAACTACAGGGATGATAGTGACAATGGAATACTCTTTCTTTCAAAACCATAATTCAATGAATTGGCCTAATGCTTTCACTTTAATTCGTACTGGTTTTCCCTTAAATATCCCACCCAATTTGGCTTGATGTACAATATTCATTTCCACTTGCCACCCGATTGTCTCAATCAAGATTCTTGACAGCGAAGAGCAAGGCTAGGGAGGTTTTTTTTTCTTAATCCTTCTGGATTCGATCTGAATGTTTATCTTTAGAAATACATAATATACATAAAAATGTAGTTTTTTATTCAGGGGTGCTAGCGTTAGAATCATTCAATGGCAGTAGGGTTTGGATAACTAGCAGGAATGATGGAGGTCCGTGCTGTAATGTGATGATTCCTATTAACACAATGGAAGACTAATCTACTCTCATCTATGTGATTTTGATGTATCTTGATGATGTGTTTAATCTAATCTCTTTCTTCCATTTGTAGATTTGGTACCTATTTGCTCGAAAAAAAAATATTTTTTAGCATAATTACTCCAAAATCCAATAATTTCACCAACATGTCATTGATAGGTCCCTTTGCACCAATGGTTAATTCTGTTACAATTGTACTAAGCATGCTCAAATTAACTACTATAATACCATACATGGCAGGTAAACTAAAACGGGTAAAAACATTGACTGTGTAGTACTCTTTGTCAAAACAAATAACAAGACCAGCCCATAGACCAATAGAATCCTAGATGAAAAGCTCGCAATGATTTAGAACCTTTAACTTTACAATCTAAACATTGAACTATAGATACAAATACTAAGCATGCAAAATACACAACTTTCAAATTTCACCTAGCATGGACCCTCTCGAGCTCAGTATTATCGTTGAAATGGGGAACAATCTAACTCAAGAAATCAAAGTTTGGATAGAAGTTTGCATAAAAATTGCAACAAACCTATCATATTTTATATAATCATAACTCATTTCCTTCCATTTTAGAAACCCTCAAAAAGTTTCTTCCATTTTCAACTATGTAGCAACCATGAAGAATAACTTCTTCTTATTTGGTCCATATAATTGAGGTGAATTCCAAGCATTCTTAGGTATAATAGACATGTTTGAAACCCGCATCCAATGAATCATGGTGTAATGTATGTGGTTGTGTTAGGTTTCCATCTAACACAATCGCATTGTTATCAAAAAATCTTTGATAAAGTCGTTGTAGAGATAAAAGAAAATGACCCAACATCTAGAGAGTGGGTGTTATAGGAAAGTCAGAAAAGACCCATTAAGTTATTTTAAATCCACAAATAAGTTATTTTAAACTGTCGTGATTTTAACCTACTGAAAATTCTTCTTGTGCACCATGAATCTTTATTTTAAATCAAGGAAACAAACTTGTAAAAGCTTAATTCATGTAGTTAACTAGGTGGATTTCGAGCCATAGGGTGTTTTTCGTGAGTTTAAATAATGGCTAGATAATGTTTGCGAGGAATGCATTTAGATAGTTTAGATGTAAGTTGCTTGGCTGAAGCCTAGACAATTAACTAACGTTGTTCAAAGCAAAGAATACATTAGAAGTGGATAGCCAAATGACTTACCACTTTTTGTGTGAGAGATTTGACTATGGTAGAAGTCCCAAAATATAAGGAAGGAGTTCTCCCTATCTATTGGTAGACTTAATTGAAATAAAAAAAGGTTATTGTTTCCAATTCCCTCTAGTGGTATACAAAAATACCATATATGCACATCAATTCTACTATATATTTTTATACCTACTATTCCTCAAAGATGAACCAATCAACTATGTGCATAAAACAAATACAAGTGAAGCACATACTATATATGGGGACACTACATACAAGTAAATATCTCACGTGATACTCCAAAAAAACTCACTTGAAATACATGTTTCACTGACATTTGTGTTTTTAATTTATTATATTCTTATCTATACTTTTGTTCACAAGTTTTTACTTTATCAGCAATTGTTATATTTCCTTTAGTGTATCTATGTTACATTTCCTTCCACTCAGAAAAGGTTGTATGAAAATTCCCCCACCCATGGAGTCTTTTAATACATGTTTAGACAAATGACTCTAAAGAATGATATCAACTGTGATAATCTTCAGATCACATAATTTTTTCTCATCTATGGTAATAAGGTTATGTTGCAAATATTTGTGTGCTTCTTGATTGTTTTAAATATTTCCCATAAACATAACAAACAAGAAATTAAATAAAGGCTATGTTGCAACTATTTTACAATGTAGTTTCCCTTCAAAACAATTGCCTTGTTGCTTCTTTGCAAATTGTGTTTACATTTACATATATTTGCATGGTCCTTATAGTAAACTTATTTCTAAGGTATTTAATCCTAAACATTTGCATATACAACAAAAAAACTCAACTCACATATTTATCTTGCAATACACTAATTAAAAATATTCTTATCCATTTCCATTTTGATACATGTTTTCAAGACAATTATTCCTTTTACAAAATTCCATTAGAACTAAAAAAGCCATTAGTAATATACAATATACATTATTGATTCATAATTTTAATTTGTCATATATATTCATGACATGTATTAATGTAATAAATAATAATATAACAATAAAAATAATAATAATATATTAAAAAATGTATTAATATAATAAATAATAATAATATAACAATAAAAATAATAATGCAATAAATAATAATAATATAACCATAATAATAATAATAATAATATCAATATCAAGGGCATCCGATTGCACACTTTAATTTTTCTAGGTTTTCAAAGCTCTACAATGTAGGCTTTGCAGGCGTTTGTTTCTGCAATTGCCTTTTGGATATTGTGCAACGAGCTTCAGAAGCCCCTT
>LPNX010332713.1:0-82872 GCA_001517045.1 Pseudotsuga menziesii
TTATTGCATTTACAAATAAAAAATGGTAATTTAAGTATCTAATTGAAAAAAAAAAGCTATGGGTGAATGAATTACCTGTTAATATGACGATTCAACGGAGGATTTGTCTTCAAATCGAGGAATGGGCACTCTTTCAAGCTCCTAGGGCACGGGCACGCCGTCGTCTTCGCGATCATGTTTGGTGAAAACGACTCTAGGGTCGGGACTGTGTGTTTTTTTATTTGTTTTTAGATTTACAAAACGCGTGCGCGTTATTGTTACCTGGCCTACATGTCTGCTGATATGTCAGGCTTGGATTTACTATTCCAAGTGCTATGGAAGAGGAGCGCGTTCTTTTTCTATGTAACATGAGCCTGTTCCTAAAAAGTAAGATTGCATCTAAAAGGTCCCTCAACTTCTTGCACACACCCATATACCTCTAGGTGTATTCCAAACATATTAATTTTATTAATATGGTTATTGCTAGTTATATCTATATGGAACACATAAACATGTAATATAAACTGTGTTAGACTCTTACATGAATTCACATTAGCTAGACTCCTAGATGTCAAATGCACTTGGACTATGTTTTAAGTGATTAGAGTTGAAGTTAAGCTAATAGTTGTATCTAATAATCGATAAAGTTAAGCTTGAAGCATTGAATAGCTTAAGATTAATTTTAATTTTTACAACTATGCCTAATTCTATTATCACATGTTAAGTAAGCTATTTTTCCTTTTTTGAAATGATTAATTATAGAACAGGCCCATAAAATCAATTTGCAGAATATATGACTTCTCATTCTAATTTAATCTTGGACGACCCCATATAATCAATCTAGACAATACACTTGTCTCATTCTAATACATAGATAAAAAAACATAAATGATAATCACCCAAAAACTCTAAAATATATACCCCTATCACGATAATTATACTTTAACTTCAAGTATCTTTCGAACATATTTTCCTTGTTCGATCTCCAGTTATAGACGTGACACAGTAGAAGCATCTAGCTATTCGAGGTACAATCATCTTCTATGCCAGTGCAGCCTCATATTTATCAACTCAATCTATAGATTAGCGCACGCAAACAGGTTACAATAAATTCTGGCAACAACCCAGCTGAATGTGTCAATAAACAAACAATACTCAGCTGAACCTCCTATTCATCAATACATTAATCCTTTGCATTTGCTAAAATAGATTTTATAACCTAAACTTCATTAATACAATGCTTTTGCATTAGCTGAAATAGATTTGATTGAAGAGATGAGAAGGAGCCGCAGTATCAGTATTGTACATATAGTCTTGGGCCCAAACTGTAGCTTGTCTCGCTCCACCCTCACGCCGGTCTGCTTCCTTCTCCAAATATTGCAGTAATTGGATTTGGATTCGCTTCTTGATTGGCAATTCTTGAGCAAACCAGTTGATCACCAAACCCCTCTTCTCTTCCCTCGATATGAGGCAACTGGTAGCTCTTATACCTGTTCATGTGATCTTCCAGTATTCTAATTCCCAACAACTCACGATCATGAGTGTTATTATAAGAAACCATTGGATAGACATCTGTAAAACCAGCTGGAATATTTGAATAGGAATGGCCAGTGCTCCATGCATTTACTCCCGGAGATGATGTGAACGACGAATAATCTTCATTTATGTGCCCATCGCTTTCAATTTGTCTTTCAACAATAGCAGGGATGGCGATTCCGGAGGAGCCAAGAGAGTAGTCGGCAGAGACAGGAGCATCTTGAGGTGTTGCTATATTCATGCAGGGGTCTATTATCAAGTGATCGCCTGTCGATTGTTTTGAAGCCTTGCAAGTATATTGCAGGCCTTGCGGTAGCCGACTTGGAGATATAAAACCTGCATGGTCAGAAACGCTCCCATGGGTATGGGCAGAAGTAGCATTATCCAACAGTTGTGAATAAGAAATCAGTTGGTTATTGATGGGGTCTGCATCAAGTGGAAGCTCATAATTTTGATGAAGAACATGTGAATGGTATGACGTGAAAGGATCATGAGCTGCATGAGCAGACACTGAATTGGTATTGCAGATAAGACCAGATTGCGATCATCCGTAAATTAAGACCTTCAATAAAAGAATTGTGAAAATAAAATAGTGGCGTTCCAAATATTTATAATTAAAAAAAAATCAAACAGCAACCATATTAAAATATTCTAAAATTTCATTAAAACTTAAAATATTCTAAAATTTCATTAAAACTTAATATAAATGTGTTTTTTAAATTCCAAAAAACATATTTTCTTACCTTTCTTTTAATATTTTAAAAAAATATTTAAGATTACATTATTGGAAATATGAATTTAGCAAACTTTCTTTAATATTTTTAAAAATATTTGGGATTACATTATTAAAAATATGAATTTAGTCAAATGGAAGAGGCTTTTTACCTTTCCTTTGTTTTCCTACATCATAAATGCATTTCAATACAATAAATGCATTTCAATACACTAAAAGAGATCAACATTAGTATATTCAATGTCACCAATAAAAGTCTTAATTTATCATATTTTTCATCTTGAGAAACCTATTTCACATACTCTTAGAATAAAAAATTTTAAGTAGTAATTTGTTTTCCTAACTCCTTTCTCCAAGCAGAGAGAAAGGCAAGTTGAAATAAAAAACATAATTTGTATACCCCAGAGGGTTTTCACTGGGATTCAAATATTCTAAGCCCTTTGATGCTGCTAGCTGTATGGGAGAGAAGGAGTCCCCCTTGTGAGGTCCTAGATAACACACCCATCATAATTCCCTGTGATAGGCAATACTATTATAGAGGAGATCTGCTAACTAATTGGGAATAATCCAATGCAATAATACAGGGACACTCCACTTTAACAGCTGCTAACTAATTGGGAATAATCCAATGCAATAATACAGGGACACTCCACTTTAACAGCTATAGTGAACTATATAATATTAATCATGTAAGGCCGTTTAGCAATCACCTGGAAAATAGACATGTTAAACGACAGAAAGCAATCCAACATTTATAAAACAACACCAATGTATAAGGTAATGAAAATACACAAGCACAGATACCTGGGATTTGCCCAATTCATAAAGGTTTTCTCTTGGCAAGAAAATCATAACTCCCACGTCGCAGAGTACAGAGAGCTCTTACGCTTTCTTCAGCAATCCACTCCTACCCTTAGAAAACATAACATGCCTTCTAGTGGCGTTCTTAATCCTTTTTATCTGTCTTTCCCCTCACCATTTTGGCATTAGCAGCTTTGAAAAATAGAACAAAAATCTCCTCGTCTGTTATTTTACATAATTGACCATTCATAACCCTTTGAAAGGATTGGGACGGGTTCAAATTTGACCGCTGCAAGTTTCGTCGTCCATTGTATGTGTTATCTCGACTTCCGCACGAGTCACTTACTGAGATGTGCTTTCAACGCAAAAACCATTCGATAATCACATTACACCCACCAACCAGACTCAAGGAAAGTTCGAACGCCAACTCAAGAGCTCGTGGTTCGTACGCCAACTCAAGGGCAACAATGAAAATTTTGTTTCGCTTGTGTTGTCTCTTTTGTTTCGCCTATTCCACCCAAATCCAAACGTACTGTCCAAGCATTACAGTATATGCTGATAAAAGCCACAATGGACGTACTCCACTTCCACTATTAACACAGTATAACGCACTATTAACACAGTATAACGCATTATTGAAAGAACGTAGAGCCATTGTATTTTTACATAACATGGATGTCTTTGCTGCAAAAATTAACCGGCCTGTTGCACAGGATTGCTGCATGGATGGATTGCAACATGGATGTCTGGGCAGGATTGCAGCTGGGCAACAGGCTGTTGGATAAATGGATCTATCCAACAGTTTGGTGTGGTGTGCAGCTGTAATGGCATTAAAACCTAAGAGCTAATTATTGATCGCCTAACTTTACAACAAGTAAAATAAAATTATAATCTATGGCAGAAATACATACTTATCGTCATTGAATTATCTTAACTGTGCTAGCACAGTCACCAAAGCCAAAGCCTGCTAGTGAACACCAATAGCGTGCAAATTAAGTCTAAATATATACAAAATTTATATAGATATAATAATTATTTAACCATTTAATTAAGCTTATTTAAATTATAATAAAGATGTATTATGTCTTTAATCATATTAAGAAGATATGATGACCATGAAATGAATTTAGGATATACATCTCTTATATTAAGATTAATCTTGTTTATGTGGTTAAGAAAACCAAAAATCTGAAATAATATCTAAAAATTTATAGACCTAATAAATAACAAAATCTTTCATCTTAAAAGTTAAATAAAAAATAGATTAATATTTCTTAAATTTATAATTAAATATAATAAAATTAAAATTAAGAAGATGATTATGACTTTTGAAATATTTTGAAAACAATATTATGAAACTTTTTAAAAGTAATTAAAAAAATTTCCACACATGTTAAAAAAGTTCTTATGAAGAGTAGTGAATAAAAAAAATACAACACAAATGAGACTAAGAAATTTTCTTTATGAAGAGCAATTAATAAAAATTAACAAAAAAATGTTGTTAAATATTTTCAATTTCTTATATGTTTATATATATATATATATGAATTTTAATGTAAGTAAAATAATATGAATATTTTTTTATTAAAAATAGTTTAAAGTGTTTAGCTAGTTCAAATATGAATAATAATAATCTGTCCAATTTAGTTAGCTCATTCTTTTAAGGAGTCGGTATCGTGAGCAAGGCTATCTTGGTTCAAACCCTTTAGAGGTGAGCTAGCTCCGAGGAGACACCCAAACAAGATTGAAAATAATGTAAAGTATTTAGTTAGGTCAAGAGTGGGTATCCTAAGCAAGGTTATGCCCATTCAAACATCTTAGAGGTAAGCTAGTTGAGAAGAGACACCCAAAAAAAGAGCATTTCTTAACAAACAAACAAAATTATAAATAATAAAAATTAAACTATATTTACTTAATTTGAACAATATATATTTCTATTTTAAATACTTAATCAATATGACTCATATATGATGTAAATATAACTAATTTCAACTAAAATATATAAAAATAGGTAAATTTTTGTTTTATCACATGTTTAAATTTTAAGATATTATTCAATAAATTATTTTCTTCTTCCTTTTTTTATAAATACTAACAAAGTTTATATTAAAAAAAATTATAAAAAAAACAACAATTTAAAGATAAAAAATTTTTAAAATTTGATAAAAAAATGCTTTAGTTGAAACCATACACATAATTCTTTTTATATAGATATATACACATAAGACCTTCCTATAAAACATAAAATTGTATTAATAAAATACATATAAAACCATAAGCAAAAGATAAGTTTAATCCAAATCAGTGTCTTGTTGCAATTGTAACTGCTTTGTGAATTTTACAATGGTTTACTGTAAAGTTTCCTCCTCAACAGGTCTTTCCTCACAAGCTCTCTCCTTTATTGAGTCAATGAAGACATTTTGATGACGAACAATTAATTGAGAGCTATGGAAAAAGATCAAAAAATTATTATAGCAAATTTCTAAATCACTTTCTAACTTATTATATTTTAAATTCTACATATTTAGTTTAGCTTCCATAGTATAACCATTTTTTAAAAATATTTTTAATTTTGTTATTCTCCTCTCTTCCATTCCAGTATGAATTGGAAGAGTAAGCTATACTAAAGAACATAACAAGAAGGGCAACCATTCCAGTATGAATTGAAAGAGTAAGCTATACTAGAGAACATAACAAGAGGGGCAAGATCAATAAACTTTTTTAAAAACAAAAAATTATTAAACCCCCACTATTCAACCTCATTGAAATTAAAACAAGACCAATGTCGAGCAATTCTTGAACACCGAACTAAACTCAATTGAAAAATCACAATATTTCTACAAATAAAAAGATTGTGTTTGTTCCAACATTATTTGTCAATATGATCAAACTTTATATCCGTTATTAATTATTTATCTTTATTAAGTAGAGTTTGTATTTGATGGAGAGGGGTTGAGTTATTAATCATAAAATTTTCAGCTTGATATTCTTCTCTGTTTTTAGCTTTTCTTTTGCCCGGTCTCCTTATGCTTTCTATAGTGTCATCTAAGGAGTTTGACTTGAATGAGTAGGGGATAAATTGGTTAGTAGCATAATACAATGTTGATTGCAACATTAGGCAATGTATAATTGATTAAGATAATAATTTTATTTTTCTATGTTAATTTAAGTTTTCATTGTAACTTTTCTATATAAAATTTATTTTTGGAGTTGATTAAAGTTAAGCTTAAGAAGAGATAAAATGTGCATCTTGTCACTTGTTGATAAGGATTTTTTTTTAAATTCTTGTGTTCTTTTACTTTTTTTTCATCATTCTAAATATTATTTCACTTTCCAGTGATCATAGTCACACCATCTACTAATTTTGTAATGATTGTTGTTGATGGAAGCTTCATGGTAGTTCTTGTCTATGCAAACAGTTAACTTAGAGGTGATGGTGTTGTAATGATTGGCAACTGGAGTGGCCATGGGAAGCCTATGGAAAGTATTTTTTTGGAGGAACCTTATGAAGGGATAAGGATTTTTATGTTTGAAAATGAATTTATTGATATTTTATTATTTATATATATGAATAATTAAATAAGTTAAAGATATTGCATTACTACCATCTCTACATATATATAGTTAAACTAATAAGAATTAGGCCACTACTTTAACCATTACAAATAACAAATTCATAGCTATTACACTAATATTAATTAATTAATTAATTAATTGTCTATTTTTTTTCGATATAGTTATTGAAATTCTTTCTAAATTCTTGTTTTAAAGTGGCATCCTCTTTGACTTTAAACTATTACAAATAATAGACTCAAAGATCCTATACCAATATTAATTAATTATTTTCCCATGTTTTCTTAGTGAGGACATTAAAATTCCTCCCAAATTCATGTTTTCAACTAGAATTCACTTTAAGTCAAAGATAATGACCATAATAACACACTTAGAGATAAATCTCGATGGTTGGTGAGTTCTACATTTTATAGAAAGAAAAGTTACTAAACTATTGGTTTTTGATTAACACGGTTAACCTTTAAATATTAGGTTTTAGTACAAGCGTTTCATTTTATATTTATCTTCGATTTTTATATGATTAAAATTATAATATTATTTATGATGCTTGATATTTCATATTATATAATATAAAAAAATACTTGAAATAAATGTCATTTCTAAATTCTACGCTTCAAAAGATAAATCTTATTAAATTGATGTCATCGATGTCAAAATAGTTGTTAATTTGGAAGTGATGATGACCTATCATTAATACAAGAAGGTATTTAGAGTGAAATGTCTACAAGAAGTCATTGAAACTACTAGTATCATTATGAATGTTTGGCATTGCACTTTAAAACTCAACACAACCTACTCACCTACCGAAACAATAGTGTAATTGTTTCGGTCTCACTACCGGAGAACAACCACAGGAATACATGCACTACCAGAATAAGTATAAGTATATAGAACTTTCAGTAATCCTCCAACATTGTTAACATGGAGTCGAACGACCAAAACTGCAGAGTAAACTACCAGATTCCCTAAAGGTTGACAATTAGTTGATTTGGACATTTCCACTGAAAATGAGGAGGCGAAGATTGAAGGAGACATGAAGATTTCAACTTGACAAGGTTAAAATATCCACGAATGAGTTGGACTCTCGTTGAATAGAAATGGGGTGACACCCATGATTAGTGGAAAATTTCCCACATAATGGCCTCACAATGTCGGCCCTACCAACTAATGCCTTATGCGAATTGTGCTTAGTGCCAACTAGAATTTGATGGAATTTAGTTGAAAACCTTGTGTGTTGAGAGTAACTTATGAATGAGACATGGGAATTATGAATACAATCAAAGGAAAATACCACACAACTGGAAATCTTGTTCCAATGTTGGTCGAATCAAAATCCCCATTCCAAAATGTATAGTTGGCTCATATTAATTAAACAAATCGACGACAAAATGAAACAATGGACCATATAAACAAAAATTATCTCAATGTTGAAGTGGTGTGCATGGTGTGTGGATGGTACATATGTAATAAACGAATGTAAAGTGCACAAAGTGCACAAAATTGGAATAATGAAATTAATGGGAGAAACATTTGTTTGTTGAGATTTTGGTTACAGAAATTATTGGTAATTAAACATTATTTCACATTGAGGTTGCAAAGATCATAGCATATATATTTTTGTGAGCTTTGAAATCACTAGTTTATATTTCGGAATATAAGATCACAGAGTTCAAAAATTGTCTGAATCGATAACTCAGAAACACGTGAATCGATAATTCAGAAACACGTGCACTTCAATGTGTTAGATTTGCATGCATTTTGTACTATGGATTAAATAGTGTGCACACCAACATTTGATCCACCATGATTCAACTAATTAATTGGTCAAGAAATGCCAACATTGAAGAAACTGTATTTGTATACAAGAGAGAAGGATTTTTCATTGAGGAAGGTTCATTTTTGTTGATTTATAGTGCATGGAAGTGATTCATTGAGTGAAAGATATGAATATCTAAGGCAGTGAATATATTTTGGGGAAAAAATGTTGCAGATGAAAGAGATTTTTTAGGAAGCATGAATTCTCCAGAATATGTGTATCTGGTCTAAAGAAGATCCAAATTTACAAGTGAATGTGTAAAGGTAGAAGACACACAATGATGTGGATGTGTAGAGGTAGCAGTTGCACAATTATTCAGAGAAAATTGTGACGATATTTGAGAGAACATAGAAAATATTTTTGGATTAATTGAAGCATATCGGAAAGTCCACATCTGAAGGAAAATCTCTGAGGTCATGGACCTAAGGTTGTTTATTACTCATACTAAAGGAATTCGGGGCATTTACATTGGAATAGAAACATTAGATGATAAACATTAGGAAAATTTTCAAAATATCTGTTGAAGTGGTGCCAATGTGTTGAACCTGAGAAAAGTCAGAACATAAGCATTGGAAGATAAACATTGGAATAATGTTCAAAAGTTTTGTTGAAGTGTTGAACTAGAGAAAAGTTACAATAGAAACATTGGAAGATAAATGTTGGGATCGTATCCAAAAGTTATATTGAAGTGTTGTCAAAGTGTTAAACCTGAGAAAAGTCAAAACATGACCGTAAGAAGATAAACATCAGGACAATTTTAAAAAGATTTGTTGAAGGGTTTCGGATGTGTTGAACCTAATAAAAGTTGGAATAGAAGCGTCAGAAGATAAACATCGATACTGTTTAGAGTGTTGTGGAAGGGTTGAACTCGAGGAAATTTGAAACGATAACAATGGACATCAGGCGTAAGATAATGGATATAGGGAATTCAAACAAATCTATTGGAATAATCGTTGTACAACATCGACATCTAACATCGGATTCCAGACATCAGATATAAAAAATCAAAATAGACTTATTGAAATAGAAGCACTAGATCGCATCCATCACATATCATAAAAGAGATATCTTACATTAGACATTAAAATAGAGATATCGAGATAGTGACATTAAACTATAGACATCTGATATCAAATCATCAGAAAAGAGACATTGGAACAAAGACATCAAAATAAAAACATATATTAGGGTTGTAAGGTTGTGTAAAGAAAATAGTTGGAGCTTTCTTTCAGTTGGTGTGGAAAATTCCAGGGGTTGTTGCCTCTTTCTAGTTGGAGCTAGAGAATCCAAGGGAGTTGGAGCTTCCTTTCAGTCAATGTTGAATAATCCAGGGGGTTAGTCCCTCCGTCGAATTGGTGCCAAAAAAACATTATAATCATCACCTATTAAAATAATATATTTATGTGTATTTCTCCCTAAAAGAATATATTTATGTGTATTTCTCCCTTACTGGGTTTCCACATAAAAAAATTCTTTCTTATGTGTGATGATTGTTTTCATTGAAAAGTTAATGTGATGGTAAGAAATATTTGAGTGTTGAAAACTATAATATACTACTTCACCCCTCCCTTCTCACTATAGTTAAATATTCCAATAATTAATATTAGAGTTGGTTCCTTCAGACACTTTTACCACCAGAAGGAAAATATGAGTTGGGACACATGGATGGACACTAAGGTACATACAAGAATGGAAAAGAAAGTTTCTCTAAGATTGGTGATTATTATATAATGAGACATATTATGCTTCATGGAGCATAAGAATGAAGGTATATATAATAACATTGGGATCTGATATTTGTGCCCCAGTTGTTTCTGGTTAGATTGCTTCAAAAAGACCACCAAAATCTGCAACTAAAAAGAAGTCGAGAAAGAACAATGAAATGACCATAGATGCCATTCTGAGTGCATTTTCTGATTCTGTGAAAGTCAAAGTATGACAATGTACATCAACCAAAGAACTATAGAACAAGTTAGAAAATATCAACATGGTTAAGGAAGGTAAAGATCCTTTATTTGATGGATCAAGCTATGTATTTTGGTGCACATAAATGAAGACATAACTAATTGAAATTGAGAAAGGTAAAGATCCTTTATTTGATGGATCAAACTATGTATTTTGGTTCACATAAATGAAGACATAACTAACGAAACTTGGATCATATGTCTGGATTCAATCATGACATGATACACATCTCCAACCACTCATCCAATGGATGAAATTGAAAGGAATTTATATGAAATAAATGCAAAAGAAAAGAATGGCTTTATGTGTGGCCTATGAGACACTGATATTGACAAAGTGATAGAGTGTACACGAAATATGATTTACTTAAAAAAAGACAATAGATCATCTGATGACCGTGGTCATGAGTTAGATGAAGTTCTTCTCACAATTTTGAAGTTGATACATTTGAAAATGAAGAACTAATCTATGATAAATGAAATCAAGGATCTCAAGAAGAAGAATGCAATGCTAGAAGAAAATCATGAAAGCACCAAAGAGTATGAAAAATTTATTATAAGTTTAAATGCACAAGTGGAGGAGGAAAAACAAATTGGAGAAACCTTGACACATCAACTAAAGGAGAAGGAACAAATCTATAATAAGTAAGACGATTGAATTATCTATCGAAGGAAGGAATTCGAAAAGAGAGATATACAACTAAGAAGAAACTTGAATCTTGAAAATTATGCATGAATTCAAATAAAAGAAGCAAAGAAAGTTGAAGAAAGTGTGATAAGGAAACTAAAAGAGAAGGAAGAGATCTATAAGGATCAAGAATTTGAGATTTCTTTTCTAAGAAAGGATTTGGAAAAGAAAGTCATCACAAACTTAAATTTTGAAAAGACTTCAACAATTCTAGATGAGATTCTAAACTATCAAAGATAGCCACTTGATAAGTCTGGTCTTGGGTATGAAAACAATTAGAAGAGTATTGAAGAAGGTGAAAGTTCCAAGATATCAAAAAATGGAAAATATGGAGATGTCCTTAAAAGATTCAATCAAAACAAATGCAACTTCAAATAAAGAAGTCATGAATAAGAGTTAGACAAATACAAATATAGAAGAGCTACTCCACCAAAAATACAATCCACATCAATGTATCCAAATATGTTTGTTTGTTGTTGTGATGCTTGCAATCATTTTGGACATAAAGTTGTAGATTGTAGAGCTTATTCAAGAAATTATCAAGTGAGAAATAGAGATGTCTGCATGTCTCCGTACAAGGTTGAATGTTACAAGTGTCATAGATATGGACACATAGCTCATAACTATAGAAGCACAATGAAACCTCCTAAAAAGAAAATTCTCATATTAGACATGAGAAGAAGTTCACTAATGTATGGTAAAGAAAATCAAAGAAGAAAAATAACGAATATTTCCAATCAGTTAATATATCATCAGGACATAGAAAAGGGAATCGTTTCGAAACAAAAAGAAGAAAAATGCATAAATACATGGAAAAATAAAATGGGATAAGAAGAACATACAACTATGCTAAGCTAGATTGCACAAATGAATGAAGGATAATTGAGTATTGATGGTGCATGCACAAGTCACATTATAGGGAATCAAAGCAAACCTCTTATCTTGAAGTTGTG
Source organism: Pseudotsuga menziesii (assembly GCA_001517045.1). Lineage (NCBI taxonomy): Eukaryota > Viridiplantae > Streptophyta > Pinopsida > Pinales > Pinaceae > Pseudotsuga > Pseudotsuga menziesii. The sequence continues at coordinate 12,044 of LPNX010332713.1, forward strand.
CAGTATTGGTTGAAAGCAATGACACTATCAATTCTGAAAAAAACACAGAGATCATTTGGCGTGCTGAAGAATTGAGAGATAATTCTCTTAGTCCTCTCTTTTGATTCTTAAGACTCTAAGCAACATAAGGTAAGCTAAGAAAATAGGAAAAAATAGGAAATGATATTGTAGAACGTTCCCTAGCAATCTTAAACTTATTCAATCCAAAATGAATGATTTTTTCATAACAACTAATAATGATAAGTATGTTCACATGAATGCTAAGTTGGAAATGCTAGGAAATACTTCTGTAGAAATAATGATATGTGATATGATTAGAATGAGAAATAGGAATCCTTCTATGCAATAATTTATCACATTAATTAGGTTAGAGTATTTTGAGAGTGAGTAACAGAGTTATCACTAGCACAGGATTTAGCAAAAATGAATAATTTTCATTAGTATATCTTTGGCCAAGATTGTGAAGAAAATACAACTGTGGTTTTTGCATTGAACTAAAGGTTTATATGGAAGATAAGAGATGCATATTTCAGCAACGATCAAGAGGAGGGAGAATCAAAACTCCAATTTTACACTAAGACAATGCGACTTGTGAGATTGTTAGCTCGTATTTCTCACTGCACCGAAGTTTCAATGAACTGTATACAAATTTTTACATTGTATTATGGATTCAAATTTGTGGATTGACTAAATCGATTGGATGTGATTTCAACATGAAATTGATTGGTTGTTTGTTAATATACCGCTATACATAGATGAAATGATTTAATGAAATCTAAGATGACCTGATCGATGAAGGAAGTGCCTATGAATAAAATTGGAGGAGTATTGGTGCCAACCCGGCACACTATTTCTGAACTAGAGGTATCATTTGTACTTAGAATAAACGATTCAAAATGATTTCCTTAACCAGATTTTTGTAGCAACACCATTCTTTTATTACCATCCCAAAGCTAATTATCTATATGTGAGAAAAAGGAATGGAAAACTTAGAATATTGAGCAACTTGAGAATGAGCAGGAGGAGTTATAAAGAAACGTTGAATAGATTTTTTCAAGGCATAAAAGTTTCAGGACTAATGGACGACTTAATAGCTTCCTGGTAAATACTAAGGAATTATTTCAGGAATAACATTGATGCATAGTCCCAAATTCATAAAAGGATAGCATGGAAAGGTTATGCTAAGTAGAATTGTAGAGAATATTTTGGAGAAGCATTGAGAATGAGAAATGACTTTTGGTTTCTGAAAATGTGATTAAATATTTACAAAGGGGTGAAAAAAAGACTATTCATAGTTTGAAATTAAAACGGAACAAGACTGTGAGAAAAAGAAGCATTATAGGATGACAAGGAATACAAATACTGTATAAGTAGATATGATTGTTTTATGTAAGGTACTGAAAGTGAAAGAGAATATGAGTGATAGATCTATGAAGACCAAGCATTAATAGACCTGGAACATCCTGGAACATGATGTTTAGAAGATATGGCATATATAGTCTTTCATTTTAAACAATAGGTAAGCACCAAAAAGGGGAAAGAAGAAAATAATTGTTTGCAAAGAAAATAGAAAATAGAAACAAGAAGAAACATGAGTACAAGGGGAGCAACATTGCAAATTAAGTAAAAGAGGAAAGAAAACAAAGATAGTGGGAGCATTTATTTATTTCCAAGATTTCAAAAAGGACAAATATGAAGATCCATAAGATGAATCTAGTGGGCATATCTATGGAGACCGTGAAAATCAATCATAATGAGCACATACTTTATAATTGATGAGATTCACGTCCTTTATGGGACGACCGACTCTGATACCACATATAGTGACCCTCTAGGGAACCCAACTAAAACTCAGGGTTTAATACATCAAATGTAAATTCTACTGACACCATTGACCATATTACAATATTAATTGCATCATTGAATTACTAACAACAATAATTACCTTGCAAAATTACTACAAAACTTTAAAAAAATAAATGAAAAGAACATGTATTCCAAAGGTCGATCTAGATATGGTGCAGTTCTCGGAGTTTCCAAATTGAATGTAGATCCAAATCCAATTCAATCTTTCTAGAAAACCAATCCACTCCGAGGTTAACCACCGTACCACACTATAAGTACTCTTCTTTCATCTAGTTCCCCGAGTCGTAAGGGGCCATAGAGAAAAGCACCGTAGCCAAGGAGTGCAAACCTTACTTGAGATCTCTCAATATATTAATCACTAACTTTTCCAATATCACAATAGACACACTAGCTAATAATTTTTCCATTATGAATTCCATCCAGCAATAGGTTGCATAAGGGTTGTTTTCCCCTTCACGCTCTCTTCCTTAAATAGGAGATTTACTTGTGACACTTGGCAATTACAAGAAATATTAGTATTTTATTCAAATTTCTATTTTCTATTATTCACCCTACATATGTCACCTTCTCATGAAGGTGCACATGAGTTCCTCTTTTTACTCATAGATGTTTTTCTATCCATGTCTCAATTCCCTAGTTGTTGGTGCATGTTCTTTTTAACTCAAGTCCACTAAATAATAACTCCTAGACTCACTAGGACCCTTCATTTTCTCATATTCTAATTATTTTCTATGTATTTATTCCCTTTTATTAATAGCATGCACACACCTTTCCATAGTATTGATGTTAAAAAAAATTCTCTTATTTTGCAAAAGAAAACTGCATGCAGAATCCTATAGGTTAATTCAAATGCACGCATTTCCAATTCGCTTGAATTCCAAGGTGTCACTTCTATGTGTGCTTCAAACTATCAATATTGTTCATTTCTTTTTCAATTCAGTTGATTGCCAAGGTGTCACTTCTATGTGTCCTTCAAACAATCATTATTGTTCATTTATTTATGTGACGAGTGTGATGTAGTGATTTAGGATTCATTACCTCAAATAATTTTTCCGCATCATATGTGAGACTAACAAAGTTTGGAGAACAAGTATGTTCTTATTGCACCCCTACAAATTTCTTGTATGTGACCAAATCGTTATCGCCTACCTATATGGAACACACCACCCTAGTAAAGATGGTATAGCTATCAACTCATGTGTGGATTTATATTGAGAGTCAATTTTCCATTGTCATGCTATCGATTGTGTTTTATATCCTCTATGACCCCTTACTTCCACATGAGAGTTAGTCAAAAAATCATTATACCTGTCACTACACACTCAATGTACGAATCAGTAGTGTTGCACAATAAAATAACTTATGATGCTTTATTCATTTTTTGCCATAATCTTTGTCGAAATGCCTATGCACATTATTCAAATTCAAATTTATAAATTTTTCATCATAAGATAAAATTTATTCATCATTCATTCTACCCATTTATTCAAATTTAGACGAAACCTGTATTCACATCTATGGAATAATAAAGTCTCTCAAAAATAAACATTTATTAATATCTATGGAATAATAAAAGCGTTCATTTTCATTTATTCAATTGAGTCACTTTCAAATAAGTGCCTTCAATATTTCTAACATCAGAGTCAGTTAGTGGAGGGAATTACATTAACAACCAAATGGTGACAATTTATGTTAAAATAATGACTAAATATACTAACAAATGATGAAGCAATTCAAGTAACTAATGACTAAGTGATAAGCGACTAATTTGATTAGGTGATAAGAGACTACTAATTTGTTACCAGTGGTCGCCACCTCAGAATTAGCACTTATATCCAAATTTAAGCCGTTTTTTTAGTCACTGATTACCCATTTTATGCCAGTGTTTTGGGTTATCTATCATGGAGTCAATTTCTATTTCAATGGTCACTTTTTCACATACTCCATCCCACAAGTAATTATGGATGAATATGGAATTGATCTTCCTCATCCATTTTAGATAATTGTCTTTTTTAGGAGTATTACTCTTACTATAAATGCCAATGAATACATCTTCAAACATGGCATTCCTACCAACCTACATTTTAACAATGTTTGGGAAAAAAAGTGGTAGGTGTAGGTCTAAAGTCTCATCCACCTTTTACAATATGACAATATAAAACAATACAATCTTTATAATACAATAGAACCTTTGTAAAGTAACTAACATTACAAAATAACATGGTCACCCATACCTCATATGACAACAACAAAAAAAATATAAAGTTGATTAATAGTTGTCCTCCAGAAACCAAAAATTGATACATTTTCAATGTTAAAAATAAAACCAATAAAATGATAAATAATAACTCAAGCCAAAATATAGAAATTCAAGTGAAAGAAATATGTCATAAAAAATATGGAAACTATCAACAGCAAGTAAATTTTAAAATAAGAAAAGTACAGGAAAAAAATTCAGTGAAAAAAAGGAAATTTTTTGTCAAGGAGGGAGCATTTTCCATATTTTGTGAAAGGATGCAAGAAAGGAAACATAATCAGTCATAAAGAAGGAATATGTTTCTCAATAAGGGCGAATTTCCACTTTGGGTTGAGTGATGCAAGCAGGGAAAGAACATCTTAAGGCTAGACTTGTTGTTTTCCTCAAGAAGGGTGCATTCATGGATTAGGGTTAGGGTTTGAAAGTGGGTAACTTGCTCAATAGGTGGATGAATTGTTAAACAAGTCACTCATGTTTATAAAATAATTCTTCCAATTCCATTTCATAGTTTTTATCATTAATGTTTTGATGTTGAGGGAAGCTAAGCTTCTAGTCTGAGTGATGTGCCTTAGCCACCTTGGGTGATGTGTCCCAAGTCTTCTCTTCTCTTCTAGCTTCTATTCCTTCCTTTAGTGAATCCACAAAGAGACAATGATAATCCATTGAATACCAATTTATAGCACTGATAATAGCCATTCATCCATGGAAGTCAAGCTCCAGTGAAGGAAACTTCACTTATGCTCTTAGATCAGTGTCGAGTGTTCATTCCAAGCCTCAATGTTTCAGTCTTGGGCACCATTGAGGGAGATTATGTGCTCAAATATTATTATGAGCTTATAAATTCCATATTCATGTTCTGATCTTTGTTTTACAGTAATATTTCTGTTCAAGAAATCCATAATGCTAAAATTTTATGAGAGAAGTCTTCCAATCCCCATTTAAGCGGCCTTTTTGTAAATTCTACGCATTAAATGTGATGTAATATCCATGATAATAATAATTGAGTTATAGCATGCATAATAAACGTTATATAAAAAAATTATAATATTTAGTTTCATGTCTTTTAAAATAAAGAGTCATAATTCATCTTCATTTACTCACCCTTACTCTTTAGCTAGTTAAAATTAACTAGTTTTATTCTTTCCGCTACTATAAGAGTTATGTACATCCAATTTGTAGTTTTTAAGTTTATGTCGGTTATAAATTAACCACATAACCAAAATTAACTTACTTATTAAGAATTATTTGTTGTGGTATAGAGTTTGAGTGGCCTCCTCTGCCCAGGCTTTCCATAGACCAAAATCCCAGTTTTTTCCCAAACACCCCCAAACTTCCTCAAACTGTTCCAAATATGATCTAAACTTGTTTAAATGATATTTTATTCCTAATAAATGAGATACAAATAACCTAATCCTTCCATAATACTTGATGGACGGGAATTGATTGTTCAATCTTAGTTTGCATCGGTTGAGACACCCAGAATCCTAGGAGTAGACATCATCATAGTTTATGCTCAAAACATAAAAGGCCCCAATATCCAGGTTCTTAGGGATATGAAATATCAGTGTCCAAACCTTTCCTTTGGTTTCTTCCATTAATGCTCTGCCACACTCAGTTTTTTGTCATTATTGCCTATGTTTTTCATTGTCAAAGAAAATACTCAATTACTTTTGAAATTTTTATTGATATTTTAATTATATCAGCAGTAAGATATAATTTTCTGATCTGATTAAAATAAGGGATATTGTATTGGTATCATATCGCTTTCCTCCACCCCTATGGAAAGTACTCTCTCAAGTTGAAGAACATTGCAATCATGTCCTATAACTCTGATGATGACTATGATGAGCAGTATGAAGAAGAAGAAATCCTATATGTTGATAAATTCCTACCAAGAGATGAATATGACGAAGTCCATTGCCCATAATATAGAGAAGAGATAATATCTTATTTTCCAGTAGTTAATAAATACTTGACAAAGATGATATAATCGTATGATAACATACCTCACTGCTATCAGGAGTATTTAGCTTTGGGTAAGAATAGTTGTGAAGACATGTCTTTCAAACAATATATTTATTTAAAGTATGGTTTCTGGCCCAAGAATGTTCAAGAGCAGAAAACCATCCATAGAGGAACCAAGTCTTTCCACCTCTTTGAGCAAAAAAAGAAGAAGAAGAAGGAAGCAAAGGTGAATATTCATCAAATCCATCTACATGTTTAAGCTTTATGATTTTTTTTTGTTTTTCTTCAAATAGAGCTTCTAAAAGTTATGAAATGAGTACCAATAAAGATGAATAAGCCTCAAGTTTCGTTGAGGAGAATAGAAATGAAGTAGAGGCAGATATCCATGAGGTGGAGTGCAAGTCACCACAAGGTTGTTTCATAGGAGAAGAAAATGAAGATGAATTCAATCCCATCTTCTTTGTGGGTGATCTGCACATCACTTCTAAGGATGTTGGTTCATGTGAGGGTGGTGAGACATATTTTTTATCCGATCCAAAAGAATTTTATAAATCATATTTACAGCCACCTCTTAAGCCTCATAATGAAGAAGAAGACAATGCCACATAACTTGGGTGTGAACCCGAGAATTTGGTGGAAGAGAAATCCACCATAGCACCCCTACATAAGGTGAGGAAGATGAAATGCCAAGGTATGATTTCCTTTATGATTTGTGCAAATATCACATTTCATTACAACTTTAAGAGATACCCTCCACTTCATATAATGGAATTGATCTTGTATAAGATTCAAAAGTTGACCAAAATGTTCAAAATGAAGTATGTGTTTTGAATCCATTCCACAGGAAAGATGGTCTTATGTGTCAGCCATTACAAGAAGAAATCTTGGTGGAGGATCTTCTTTATGAGCCACATCATTTGAGGGGATCACTAAAGGAGGAAAAAGAGAATATTATGGAAGTCATGAATAAATTTATTGAGATCAATTCCTTGGTGAGAAGATGCTATTGGAAAGTTTATGTAGGAGAGTTGGAAGGAGAAGACTTTCTATGTAATGTCCCTGACCCTCCGACTGGCAAAGAGGACGCTACTAACTCCAAACAAATGGGAAAACAACCCCATGAACATGAACAGGGATAAATGATAATATTAAAAATATTAACATAATACATACTAAGATGCATATAACATAAAATGATACATAGTTACTCAACATTCAGCGGAAGCAAACATAGACATTCTAGCATTCAACATGTTCATCATTTCTCATGAAACAGTAGATATAATTGCAGAGATGAAATAGTTAGGAGTAATTATCTTTTGATGAAGAACTCGCCCCGCAACCAGCTATGTCACTGCAACGTTCCACCAAACCATAGGCCATCGTGCTCATCAATCTCTCAGCAACACTACCACCCCTGAGCTGGGCATGATTCCTCAAGGAATAAGGATCAATGCAGGCTTACACATAGCCAAGGTACACAAATCAGCCAAACCCACCCAGTAGGGTTTTACCAGGACGTCAAGGAGCTAGGAAAGGATAAATGCTAAGCTGGTGGCCTCAAACACCAGTTTTCCCAAGCATACCCAGCCTCTAACCCCACTCTCAATAGTCTGAATACCAACCACTAGATACCGCAGCAAAACAACCCATTCACAGCTCTATGAAGAAGGAAAATCCAACTGGTGACAATCCCAAACAAAAGATGAAACGCAGTTCGGTCCACAAGACAACTCAGGGTTGTTCTTGGCCCTAGTGTGGCCAAAACAACTCAACAGCAACCCAAAACTAGGGTACATCAACAGCCACAAACTCACAATGAGAACTATGGCAACCTTACACAATCTGTAGTTGGGGAAAAATTAGAGCTCCTAGCATAAACATGGGAAAACTCAGCCAACAGATGTGGTAATCAATAGCCAACCAACATCCATGAGCCCACAGCACACACAATCCCCAATGTAATGGTTGAATAACTTACATAGGTAGAAAAGGGGAAAGAACAAACTCTCAGCATGTGTGCAAAGGAAAAAGACACAGCCCAGGCAAAACATGGAAGAAAACACAGTGGTCAACAGCTCACGATCCACCATGAAGGATGGAAAACAATGCACAGCTCAATAATGCTAAAGGAAAAATGGTTCTCCATCAATATGCACGTGAGGGGAAAGGACGTGGCTAACAAATATGGAAAACAATAGTTCAGCAGCAATAAAAGAAACCCACAGTGATTCTTCATAGTTCAGCAATGGTGGAGGCAAAAACGCTGACTCCATGCGTGAGGAAGATTAATCGGCCTCCTCCTGCGCATCTATGCATGAGAGTGAACCCCCAATGCAGAGAATGGCTTCATGGAGAGAATGGCGATGGAGGCTTTGCTTGCCAACGTGAGGTCAACCCACTGGTGGAGTGTGCGTGTGGCCAAGGACTGACAGTCCTGCCACACTCAACTCCCAGCCATAACTGCCTCAACTACTCAACAAAACATTAAAGTGGTAGTTCGATGAGACAAGGGAAGGTGGGTAAAACAGACAAGGTGATGACATGTAGCTTTTTCCCCCATGACTCAAGGTTCATCATTTCCCCCCCCTTATCCTTTGGAATCATGCCCTTTTCATTTTAACGTTGCACTGTCGTAGCTGGATGTAGGTTTAGTTTAATTGATGTGCGTATTTACATGATGCCAAACTATAATGTGTCGGATAGCACGATATACCATCGGAAACTAACCCTATTGTCAAAACATACACAACCAAATCGATGGTGGGGATTTTTCGTTTAGCTCCTCACCATAATTAATTACATTATATACATCATGCAAACGGGGTCAAAACCGGGGTGTTACATTCCCCTCCCTCTTGGAGTAACACTGTCCTCGGTGTTCCGATACATAGGTATACATATACAATTTGCACATCCAAAATTTCAAAATTTTTGAGGATCTATCCCATGTTCAATTATTTACTTTGAACGTTCAGTACCAAGCCCCCCGGCTTCCACAAACTTCTCCTGCTGGTTCTCAGCTCTCAGCTTATCCTGAAGCCTAGGAACTTTGCGACTGTTTCCCTCTTTATGTTCCCTCGTTGGGAAATCCTGGCGTAAATGATGTCCTCTGCATTCCCAGCATTTCACCGGCTGCTTCACCTTTACCTACTCAATTTCCTTTGAGTCTTCATGCCTATACCATTTCTCAATGGGTCGCTTGGATGAAGGATTTTCTTTGTCGATTGCTCCCAGAAGGATTTTCACCTCCCTTTGCAAACCAATAGAGTCTGAAAGGAAAGAGAGAGCAGCAATAGTTTTTTTTTCCCTCTATGTTCTGTTCCATCCTAAAACCCACACCACTGCTGTGGCTTTTCACGCTCTCAGCCTCTTTCACTTCACCGTGAATGCTGGACCAATCCCTCTTGGTCATGACACGTAGTGTCTTCGGTCTATTCCAAACCTCTAAACCTTGGAGCCTCCCCACATGGTTTCCTCAGCTGCTAGAAACTTCACAGTCTCACTAGCACCTTTTTCATTGCCACTCATTCCGAGCTTTCCAAGACAATCACATGTCCACATGCACCCTTAGGATGCTCTCATAGTCCTTTCTCCCAGTGATACCTATATCAAAACATTGAATAGATTCACATGTTTAGTTTATTCTCATTGGTTTTATGTCTAGAACAAGAACATAAAACATCATAACCAAATCATATACACATGTACATTCATAAGCAAAATAATCCAATACTTATCTGTATTGTGCATTTCCTCGTTGGTCCACAGGATCCTGTTTCGTTTTGCAAGCCTTGGGATCGCCTATGGACTTAGATGTTAGGTCAGCATGCATGCTTCTCCACAACATCAAATAATTAATGTCCAGCCAGTACACCCTCATGTTGACTGGGCTTGGAACTTTACCATGACCATTTCCTGGTCCAGGATCTACTATGGATCCCCAGGCATATAACAGCCCAATATACACTTATACCAAAATAAACTTATATCAACAATAATACATACACTTATATAAACAATACATTTATATCAACATACACTTATATCAAAAAACAATAATGCACACTTATAGCAACAATAACCCTTACTTTGCAACCCCTCACAACAACCATTTCCCTTTTCTCTTTAGGGTGCAACACCCAACTGCATCTATTTAGCCTGTCAACACAAGCAGTATAAGCAAACTCATCAGTCTTATTGCTCTAAAATTGTAATCACATTTCATATCATTCACTACCAAGTATTGAGACACCAGGAGTGCGTCCACTCCCTAGGGTGTAGTCAATATTGAAAACCCTTTCATGACTCGACATCAGAAAAGTGTACACCCTTTTCTAGTGTGTGCCATGTAGGCCCTATTCATACTCAAGCAATCGGTAATCATGGAAATAAAATCAAAACATGTTTTGCATATGGAATTTTAATAATTTGACATGCATATTATTAGCAAGGGTCACAGAACACTTATCCATTTGCCGATGTAGTATTCCTTCGTTAATGAGGAATGGGGCTCCCTTCTCTGAGTTGATAGTCCCTCAGTTAGCCATCCCAACTCCTTTTTACATTTCATATCCACACATGTCTTACCGACATAATCTATACCATCTCACTCATGTTGCTTACCAAACATGTTGTGCAAATGAGACATTTCCAAAATGTCCAATGGAGTTTCACCTGAAACCAATTTCCAAGATAAGGGAGAACCTTCCCATGAAGTTTGACTCCTGTAGACCATCACACATGATCTTCCTATAGTGTGTACACATAGCACATTCATCAAATAGCCAAAAATTCAATCATTATCTGATAATACAATCCAAATTGATTGTTCCATAACCAAGCAACGACATTAGTAATCAAATTCAATAGGAATTTGCAATTCTGTCTACTACATAAATTAGTTTGCTTGGCAACGAGGTGATCCTCAATTGTGGGTCTCTTGTAAGCAGCACCACTATGCCCATTATAGTTTTATGCTTAATAGCATAATATGAATACCCACTTACAATGCGTCCTCCTGACACAATCTTATGCAAGCTAGCAGTGATTAGTAATTGTCAGCAATTTCTCAAATCCGAAATTCACAATTCAAATTTAACAACCCATTATGCATACCAACTATTTTCACAGCCATGAGACTCTTCTCATAAGGTTTGTCTCTTTCACATGGTAGATTCCGGCATTTGTCATGGTATTACTCTCATTGCCATGCTCTAAATAATCTACCTGAAACCTGAGCTTCAATCAACCAAACACTTGGTAAGTCTGGATGCATATAACCTTTTCATTGCTGCAACCATCACTGAAGCATTTTCAGAATTTATAAAATTCAAATACTTCCAGCTGTTAATCACATCAATATTACCAAAACTCATTTACTTCATGCAATGATCATCATACTAACATCTGCAAGGTATAGTCACATCATTCATGCAATTAAATGAAGTGTTTAGATACTCCTTACTTCACAAGCATATCATTTGTACCACCATCAGAGGAAATTTCAACTCAAAATGGGCCTTTTAACTTTGATTCAAATTCCATGTCATCATGTGTTAGCCAATGACATTACTTTAAATTTGAAATACCATATAGGTTTTAAACACTTTTTTAATATAAATTTGGGGATAGGTATCATAAAAAAAAAAAATCTTTTTTTGTTTGTATTTTCGACATATCTCCCCGTGTTTTTACTCAAATTTTGATCATGAGAGCTCATTGGATGCATAATTTAAATTCTGCATCCAACGAGTACCCACTCGACATACTTTTGACGGACCCCGCTACCCCAAAAACAAGAAATACATGAAAAAATACCTAAAGTTAACATTCCAGACTATTGAGCCCTGAAGTTGCTGAAAGACTATTGAGAATTTCACTGAAGACCCCTGAAATCTCTAAAAAATCCCACTTGAAACTCCAAAACTTTCCTTCATCAAATCAAGCCCTTTTCCAACAATTTTTTTGACACCTAACATTCCGTTCTATCGGACCTTCAGTCCTCTAGACTTTCGGACTGTTCATTGAGTCTCTTCCCAACTATCATTTCGACACTTCGGTGGTCAAAACGACTAATTCCCTCTGCTGCTCATCAGCGGCCATACAACTAACCCTTTCTGCATCGGCAATCGAAACCACAATTCCTTGGGTGGATAGTTCCTTAGGCATCCGCAACAGCGGACTCACAATCGACTAAAGTTTTCCAACTTATATCGGTGCTCAATACCACTAGTCTCCCGACGTATCGGCGGTCTGTTCATCAACGCTTCCGAACTTCATCGGCGATTCCAAAGGCTATCCCTCAGTGGTCAAACAGCTAACGTATTTCCACCATTTTGGATCCCCATCCTTCTAAGCTTTCGAGTCCCTTATCAGCACTACAAAATCCATCATCGGCAATCGAATCCTCTACCTATCGTACGACTAGTCCTCTAAGCTTCTGACACTCCGGCGATCTGATCTTCATCTTTCATCTGACGTGTCAGTGGTCCAATCCTCTAAAGTTTTTCGATGCTTTCTGTACTTAGAAAAATTTTCAGAAATTTTTCTTCTTCCTTCCACCACCGCATCGACTGCTCGATCGTCTAACCTTCATCGACGTTTCGGTGATCTTTGGGAGATCTTCGCTGAAACTGCGGCTCTACCCTAAACTAATTTCCACCAAAACCTTCTCTTCTCTTCTGTCGCTGCATCAAAAACCTCATCCTCTAATTATCGATGATTCCTTCTTCTATTTTTCTCCGATACTTGCTGCCGCATCAGCTGCTCAAACAACTAAATTTCGCCGACGGTTTCCATACTTAAAGGAATTTTCAAAAATTTTCCCTTTCTACTTTCTTCTGCCGACATATCAGCACCCTCAACATCTATTTTTTGTCAACGTCTCATCGGCCTTTGGCTAATTCCCTCCGCAACTGCAGCTCCGGATTCCATTGTTTCCGTCGGCGGCATCGGAAGTCCTTCCATCTAAATGTGTCGACATTTCGGTAGTCTTCATTATCTTTCTTCCGCCGCTGTTGCGGCGCCTTCATGCTTTTCCATCCGCTTCATTGGCTCAAACTTCCTCTATCTCTCGCCACCACCGGGGTCTGCATCAAAGGAGCTTCCAACTAAGTTCTCTGACGATCCGATGGTCTCAACACTTAGAAAATTTTTCAAAAGGATTTCCTCATTGTTGGCTTATTTCGCCCGATGGCATTGGCTCTCAACACCTCATCATTTCCGCCATTGTGGATCCCTTCCAGCGAGCCTCCCCTTTCTTTTATCACCACCGCTGCATCGAAAGACTTCTCATGAAGCTTTCCGCCATTGCGGCTCCGTCTCAAGGTTCTGTCTGTTGTGCACCGGGCGGACTTCCACCTAGCTTATCTGATGATTTTCATACTTAGAAAATTTTTGGAATTTTCTCCTGTCAATCAAATGTTTTTTCCTATTTTCTTCTAGGAAAAAGGAAACATGCCCCTGCTAACTGGTTATTCATGGCCCTCTGAGGCCCAATTACTGCAACATACGCTCTATCATTGCATCTTTACGGCCCATTCAGGCCCATGCTGCAACCTTTGCTCTGATACCACTCTGTAACGTCCTTGACCCTTCGACTGGCAAAGAGGACGCTACTAACTCCAAACAAATGGGAAAATAGCCCCATGAACATGAACAAGGATAAATGTTGATATTAAAAAGCTTAACATAATATATACTAATATGCATATAACATAAAAGGATACATAGTTACACAACATTCAGCGAAAGCAAACATATACATTCCAGCATTCAACATGTTCATCTTTTCTCATGAAACAATAGATATAATTGCAGAGATGAAATAGTTAGAAGTACTTATCTTTTGATCAAAAACTTGCCCCACAACTAGCTATGTCACTGCAATGTTCCACCCAACCATAGGCTAGTGTGCTCATCAATCTCTCAGCAAAACTACCACCCCCGAGTTGGGCATGATTCCTCAAGGAATAAGGGTCAATGCAGGCTTACACATAGCCAAGGTACACAAATTAGACAAACCCACCCAGTAGGGTTTTACCAGGTCATCAAGGAGCTAGGAAAGGTTAAATGCTAAGCTGGTGGCCTCAAACACCATTTTTCCCAAGCATACCTAGCCTCTAACCCCACTCTCAATAGTCTGAAGACCAACCACTGCATACCGCAGCAAAACAACCCATTCACAGCTCTGTGAAGAAGGAAAATCCAACCGATGACAATCCCAAACAAAAGATGAAACACAGTTCGGTCCACAAGACAACTCAGGGTTGTTCTTGGCCCTAGCGTGGACAAAACAACTCAACAGCAACCCAAAACCAGGGTACATCAATAGCCACAAACTCACAATGAGAACTATGGCAGCCTTACACAGTCTGCAGTTGGGGAAGAAGAAGAGCTCCCAGCATAAACATGGGAAACCTCAGCCAATGGATGTGGCAATCAACATCCAACCAACATCCATGAGCCCACAGCACACACAATTCCCAATGTAATGGCTGAAGAACTTACACAGGAAAAAAAGGGGAAAGAACAAACTCTCAGCCTGTGTGCAAAGGAAAAAGACACAGCCTAGCCAAAACATGGAAGAAAACACAGCGGTCTACAGCTCATGATCCACCATGAAGGATGGAAAACAATGCACAGCTCAATAATGCTAAAGGAAAACCAGTTCTCCATCAATCTGCACATGAGGGGAAAGGATGTGGCCAACAAATGTGGAAAACAATAGTTCAGCAGCAATAAAAGAAACCCACAGTGATTCTTCACAGTCCAGCAATGGTGGAGGCAAAAACGCTGACTCCATGTGTGAGGAAGATTAACTGGCCTCATCCTGCGCATCCCTGCATGAGAGTGAACCCCCAATGGAGAGAATGGCTTCATGGAGAGAATGTCGGTTGAGGTTTTGCTTGCCAACATGAGGTAAACCCACTGGTGGAGTGTGCATGTGGGCAAGGACTGACAGTCCTGCCACACTCCACTCCCAACCATAACTGCCTCAACTACTCAACAAAACATTAAAGTGGTAGTTGGATGAGACAAGGGAAGGTGGGTAAAACAGACAAGGTGATGACATGTAGCTTTTTCATCCATGACTCAAGGTTCATGATTTCCCCCTCTTATTCTTTGGAATCATGCCTTTTCATTTTAACGTTGCACCATCGTAGTTGGCTGTAGGTTTATTTTAATTGATGTGCGTATTTACATGATGCCAAACTATAATGTGCCGGATAGCATGATATACCATCAGCAACTAACCCTATTTCCGAAACATACACAACCAAATCAATGGTGGGGCTTTTGCTTTTAGCTCCTCACCACGATTAATTACATTATATACATCATGCAAATGGGGTCAAAACTTGGGTGTTACATTCTAGAAGAGTAAATAACACTTAAAGAAGGCATGGCAAAGGTTAAGGAGAGATATATGAACTTAATTAATGACATAGAACATCTCCTCATGGTGGATGAAATGTACCATTGTGCATTCAAGAAGGAAACAGAACAACCTAAAAGACTCCATAGAAAATGTGAGGCTACATATGATTCCTTGAATAGAACCCAAGAAGCACTTCAAGAGTCAAGGTTGTAGATTGATCAACTTCTAAAGGAGTGGAATGTACCGCACCCTCCATCTTGCATGTAAAATAATCATGTGCACATGTTAGGAACTACTTTGGATGTGTTGGAGCAACCTCATGTGGACGACAAACATGAGGAAGGAGCATATTTGCAAATGCTTTTGAAAATCTATGATGAAGAAAATATTGGACAAGCACTCACTGAGATTGAGAGGATGGATGAAGTGGTATTAGCTATGGGATAGATTGGTGAGGACATGCCAATTGAGTCAACAATAAAATATGATTATCTATTCAGCAATTGGGTAGATAAATATATCACTGAAATAGAGGATCAATGATGCACTAGAATTTCTTGCATCAGTGGAGGGTTGGTTGACATCCATACCTTGAAGGGAAAACCTCATGAACTTCCATGGTGGGTGGTATATTCTTCTTTAGAGGAGGTGGATGGTCACACTCCATATGGATCAACAAATAAAATTACTTATTCATCCATTGATTGGGTGGGTAGAGACAACATTGAAATGAAGACTTTGGGAGGTAAAGGATTCTTTTATTTATACAAAAACAAATTGTAGCGACTGACATTTTCTTGACATATAAAAATCAGCAAATACATATTTTGCATCCATTAGATACTTCCCATACACATGCACATTAGGTGAATTTTGATTTCCTTGTGCTTTATGAGTTTGAGGAAAATAAAAGTGAAGAGAAAGAACTTGTTCATCGCCAGAGAAACTATGAATTTTGCTTAGAAGATTGTTGCACAATTTTGAAGGAAGTTCATGATCACACATTCACCGAGCCAACCAATGGAGTAAATTTTGCATCCATTAGCTTGATGGATGATTATTGCAGAGAGTTGGTTCATATTTCTTAAACCCACACTTCTATTTCAGCCACATTAGGTGGGGATGAAAATTGGGTGAAGGGATGTTCCTTTTTGGTGCCACATGAGGAGGAGGAGGCTCCCATAGGTTTTCATGGTAACTTCATGAATGCATCATTCCCTTCTGATAAGTAACATAGGAATCCACTTATATTATTTTATTCCTATTTCCTTCATTTGCACCCTTTGAGTGGGCCGAGTGGCATAGAGTTGAGCCATTGTAGTTGTACTGTTAGTTCCATGTTTGGGAGATGATAGATTTCTCTAGGTGAGAAAGACTCATGGAAGGAGAATCTTACACATATGGATTCAGTGGAAGCTTACATATCACATGTGGAGTCTTCTTGCAGAAAAAAATCTGCTCATGATCAGTTGAAGGTAGTTAAGCAAGAAAACTACCAAGAGAAGTTGTCGAGACATATATTTTGCATAGGGTGGCCTTTGTGGAGTAAATACACACATTTGGATGGATTCTTGCACCCTTTGAACAGTGGTAGATATTTGAGCCATTGTATGTGTTCACATGGAGATTTTGTTTTGAGTGCCATTCCATTCCCTTGTTGGATGAGGAGGCACATGTTTGTATTTCTTGTTTGCATTCTTAGAGATAATTTTGATGTATCATTTCATTGTGAGAAGATTGGGAATCCTTGTTTGTTGGATTATGCCTATTTTTATTGGGGATGTACATGGGATTTTCACCCCTGTCAGTTGAATGATTTATACATTCTTCATGATGTTATTTCTATCCTTCATAGTACCCTTGATGATGGTGGTTTCTGCATGATTTTGATGATTCTTAGGAGGATGCACACCAGACAGTGGGCTCCTGATATTCCTTGGGATGTCAAGTTTCCACCCTTGACACTACTACATCGATACATGTAGTTGAGGAAATGGGATCGAGAAATAATATTGTTTGAGGATTTGGGTTGGATGGAATTCTCACTAATGGGAATGTACTGCAAGCAATGGGACTATGACATTGCTTGTATTTGGAGAAACTATTTACATGTTGGCTTGATGGAGCAAGTCAAAATTTATTCACACGAGTTCATCTATGTGGTATTATGTTCCCATTATCCTACATGGGGGATATTTCTTTGGGTGAAAAATTTTCGCAACACCTTGGATTTCTTCTTCTTGAGGACAAGCAGACTTGGGAGGTGAGGAATGTAATGTTCCTTGCTAGAAGGACATTGAAAGTGTTGACCTTGTCAAGTGCCTAGGGGTTAAAAAAATGATTTAATCAATTATGCCTAGGAATTTTTAATTAATTAATACTATGGAGCCATGTAATAGCTTAAAATTCCAATTTTGATTTTGTATGAAATTAAATATTATGAAAAATAATTAATGTGGAAATGATTTGTAATTGTTCTAGGTGACAAGGTGGTCACATGGGTCCACCTGGACCATGAGTTGGAATTCAGAAATGACAACCGAGAGTAAACCAAGAAAATGGTAAAAAGAACTCAAGCCAAAATATAGAAACTACAGCAAAAGAAATATGTCATAAAAAAGATGGGAACTTTCAAAACAAAAGGAAGATTTAAAAGAAGGAAAGTACATGAAAAATAATCAGTCACAAAGAAGGAAACTTTTGTTCGAGGAGGGCACAGTTTCCATTTTTGTGAAATGATGCAACCAAGCAAACATCATCAGTCATAAAGAAGGAAAATTTTTGTTGAAGGAGGGTGAATTTCCACTTTGGGTTGAGTGATGCAATCAAGGAAACATCTTAAGGGTATACTTGTAATTTTCCTCAAGGAGGGGGGATTCATGGATTATGGATAGGTTTTGCAAGTGGGTAACTTTCTCAATAGATGGATGAATTTATCAACAAGTCACTTAGGTCTATAAAATAATTCTTCCAACTCCATTTAATAGTTTCTATCATTAATGTTTTGATATTGAGTGAATCTAATATTTTAGTATGATTAATGTGGCTCAACCACCTTGGGTGATGTGCCCCAAGTCTTCAATTCTCTTCTATATTCTCTTTAATCTTTCGGTGAAGCCACAGAGAGCTAACGAGAATCCGCTGAAGATCAATATTTATATTTGATAACATCCATCAAGCCATGAAATTCAAGATCCACTGAAGGAAACTTCACTTATGATCTCAGATCGGTATCGTGTGTTAGTTCCAAGCCTCCATTTTTCAGTCTTGGGAACCATTGAGAGAGATAAACTCCTCAAACATTCTCATTCTATTCTCAGATCCATATTAATGTTTTGATCGCTATTTTACAATAATATTTATTTCGAAGAAATCCATAATGCTAAACATTTATGAGAGAATTCTTCTAATGCCCATTTAAGGGGCCTTTTTGTAGATTCTAGGCATTAAATGTGATGTAATGGCCATGATAAGAATAATTGAGTTATATGGTGTATAATACATATCATATAAAAAACTTATAATATTTATTTTCATGTCTGATAAAATACAAAGTCGGAATTCATCTTCATTTACTCACCCTTTCTCTTTAGCTAGTTAAAATTAATTATTATTATTATTTGCGCTACTATGAGTGTTCTGTACATCCAATTTGAATTCAGTAAGTTTATGTAGGTTATACACTCACCCCAAAACCCAACCTAACTATACATATAAATATTTTTTTGGGGTCATACAATTTTTGAGTGGCCTCCTCTGCATAGGATTTCCAAAGGCCAAAATCCTAGTTTTTTCCTAGACACCCTCAAACTTCCTCATGTTGTCCTAGATATGTTCCAAACTTGTTCAGATGATATTTTATTCATAATTAGTGACTAAAAACTCACCTAATACTTACATAAGCCTTTTTTTATTGGAATTGATTTTTCAATCTCAGTTTGCACTGGTTGGGACACCCGGAAGCCTAGGAATAGACTTCAGCATAACTAATGCTCAAAACCTAAAAGGGTCTAACATCCAAGTTCTTAGGGATCTAAGCTCTCACTTTCCAAACCTTCTGTTTGGTTTCTTCCATTAATCCTCTGTCACAATCATGTTTTTGTCATTACTCCCTGTGTTTTTCATTATCAAAGAAAATACTCAACCACCTGTAAAACTTTTATTCATATTTTAATTATATCAATAGTAAGAGATAATATTTTAATCCAATTCAGATCAGAGATATCCAATATTACTAACAACATCTTTTACATTTTAGATCTATGCCTCTACGACCTTACATTATCATTTGTGCAATGACCCGCCATGGTATCACAAAGGACATAAAACTCATATCCAAATTGCATGACCAAAAACCTAAGACTAAGATTCATTATTGTTATTTTTTTTCTTGGTATTTGATCTATGCCTCTTCTTCGATGTTTATCTCTTCCTCTTCTATTTTTATATATTCTTCTACTTCGCCTCTCCTCCTTCTGCTTTCTTCATGATTATTTAAATAATCATGGGAAGGTTCCAAAACTGTTGCGGCCATTAAATCCTTAAACGACTTATGAAAAGTGGACTCTTTCCAAAAATCAAGTAGCCAACAGGCACTAACCACAAGTGTGCACTCACCCTCAAGTCAAAAATATTGGCATCTTAAAGATCTCACATCATTTGGTGTAGGCTCTTCAAAAGAAGGAGTCAAATATTACACTCCTATGAATCCATGTTGTCTAAAGGTGTTGAATTCTTCAAACTTTGTCTTCCATTGATTGAGCAAAATATCGATGCTAACTAGAAAATTTTGATCTTTCTATGTGTTTGTAAGTGCAAGTTCCTGACTTTGCAAATGACGGGTCTCTATGTCAACAAATTATTCCAACTTCTATAAGTAAATATACATGGATTCGGTTGTATACTTGAGCTCTTGCAATGTCTATTTAGAAGCACAAAATTGGTTGTAGAGTGTGAACAAATCATCATTAGCTTATTATGCTTTGTTGTACTTACTAGAATGGTCCAAGGGACTTGTTGTATCTTGATATTCATCATGTATTTTCTTAACCTTTTCCTGCAAGATTTCTATTTGTTGTTGTTTCTTGTCAAAAATACTGATGCAAATGTTGAATGCTGAAAAATATCCATGCCAAGTTGTATTATTTGTTTCAACTAGTTTCAAACATATGTAACTTCTTTGATGACTCCTATTATATGGGCCATCAAATGTACATGTTTCTCATTTCCTTGATTCTATATGGTGAGCACTTGTTGTTGTAGTTCTATGCATTCTATCTCAACTTATTTTCATAACGTGGAAAAAAGCTAAAGTAATTCTTGAAACATTGAGATTGAAATTTCTTCTTACATGGGAAGTAAATGCTCGCATATGATGAAAAAATGGTTGTGATGGCATTTTCCATTGTTATTCTACCTTATTGTTATTCCATCTTGGATGTGAGGGAATCTGTTAGTTGTATGTTGATGTCTTCATAATATTGTTTGATTCTACTATGTTTGGTCTTGGCCTAAACTAAATGATGCTCAACCTTATTTGTGGTACATCAAATCTGCTCAACCATTTGTTGTGTTGAAAATGTAGCATAGTCCAAAATTGTTTCTTCTGGTAGTAGATATAGTAAAGGTAGGCCACTAAGAACTTATTGCATAGAATGGTTTATTGACTAAGTCTCTTTTGTTAAATTTTTGAACCATTGATCTACAAGAAAATATGAAATTTGTAGGAAGGGAATTATGCAGTAGAATAATCAAAGAGAATGTACACTAAACAGAAAATTCATGCAACAAATTTCAGATAATTTGGACAAGCATTTATCACTTAATCACAACATTAATCTCCATTCATTAATCAATAATACAATGATTAGACAATAAATAGAATTCGAATGGCATGGATAGGATTCGAATCTACTAGCTGAAGCTGACTGAATAACTAACTTAGTGTGGCTAAATCACTGTTGGAACTCAATAGTCTAACTTCGTATGTCTAAATTAATCTACAATCAATTAATTGATGAGGTAGGTGCTAAAAAGGCGCCACTCTCCCTTCATTCATGCAAAAATGGAACTAGGCTAACTGAAAGTGATCTAACGAATTGTAACATGAGGTTAACTCATCATAACTGCTAGCAACCATTATCAACTATTGGTGGCACTGAGAGTGGGTTCCTATAATGTAGGGATTAGTCTCATAAGCACATAAACTCTTGCATGCACACATAGTAAGTGGAAGAAAACCTATATGTGTGTCCCCCACACTCTAGTACAGTAATAGTTACCCCCTAAGTTATGAAAATAGACCAAATACACTATATTGGACAAAGGAGGATTAATTAATCCCAACACCCCCCCCCTTCATCCTAACTTCGGACAAATTGGGCCCTGGAAACTAGGAAAAACATCACCCATAAAATCTAAATGACATAAAATAAATTTCTTAATAAAATAAGGAAAATGGGGAAAAACTCATGGGACCCCCCCCCTCAAAATAAGCAGGAATCGAGAAACAATGGATCAAGCCTTTACACCAAGAAGAGATCTTAGAAACACAAATCTCTTTTCCATGAAGGACCTGGTCAAAATATCTACAATATGATCCTTTGTAGGGCAATAATGTAGTATGATAGTATTACCATGCACTAGTTCTCGAATATAATGCAAGTGAACTTCAATATGCTTCGTCCGCTACTTCTGGACTAGATCACTGCATATATTTATGGTACTTTGGTTGTCACAATAGATGTCCACTGAAGGTGAAGTGCGAATCTCAAATTATGTCAATATGACTTGCAACAAAACTGCATGAATAGTTTCATTTATAGCTCTCCTATACTCTACTTCTGTTGAAGAGAGGGAAAGTGTTTCTTGCTTCTTACTGGACTAACAAATTGGCCCAGATCCAAACATAAACACAAACCCTAAAGTGGATTTTATATCATTCACATATCCAACCTGATACGAATAGGTGAATCCAGTGGGATCCAACTATGCATCGTCTGTATAATGGATCCCATAGTCTCTAGTACCCTACAAATAGTGCAAGATACGCTTTGCTTCCTTCCAATGCAGCTCATGTGGCTCTTGCATGTATCTGTAAAAAATGATCACAACATATGATATATCTGGTCTCGAATATGTGAGGTATAGAAGCCTCCCAATGAGATTTTATGAAAAGAGTGTTGTCAACTAATGGAGTAGAACCATGTTCTTCTATCCAAATTCTAGACAGGAAGGGAAAATGGGTTGCCTTAAAGTCTTCCATGTGGAATCTTTTAAGAAAATATGATGAGTATCTAGACTATGAGATCATGATTCCCGAAGTATTTTGACTTACTTCAAGACCAATGAACTATCTTAACATTCTTATATCAGTAATATCAAATGCTTTATTAAAATTTGATTTGATGCTTCTCAATCCAGCAGCAGAGCTGCTAGTAATGAGAAAAAGTCATCCATATATAGCACAATCAATAGAAAAGACCCCTCTTTCTTTTGCATGTAAACATTACAGTCTAATCTGCATCTATCAAATATTTGTGACATAAGAAAGGAATCCATCTTGGAATACCATGCATTGGGGCTTGGTTAATCCCATAGAGTGATTTCCTCAATTTACAAACTAACGAAGAATCCTCAATGTACCCCTCAGTTTGTTTCATGTATATTTCCTCTTTCATATCACCATAGAGGAAGGCACATTTTACATCCATGTGATGTACATCCCACATTTTTGAAGTTGCAACTGTCAATAAAAGTCTGATGGAGTCCATTCTTGCTACTGGAGCAAATGTCTCATTGTAGTCCAATCCTTGGAATTTTGAGTATCCTTTTTCTTCCAACTGAGTGTTATACTTGGTTATGGTTCCATAAAATTCTATTTTGGTCTTGTAGACCTATTTTTAATGGTCTAGATTTCTTCTTGTTGGAAATGATACAAGCTCCCATGTTTTGTTTTCCTGTAGGGAATCAAATTCCTCATCCATAGCTACTTGCCATCTCCGATCATGGAAATCCTCTATGAATGTTTGAGGATTTTATCCCATCATCATGAAGCACCTCTCAGGGAGAACTGGATCTATGTGGGATAGTGAAACATACTCATTCTGTTACTAGAACCTCATTTTTATTCTATCATATGGATTCCCAACAACTTGCCCAACTTCTTTAATGAGATTTTGGGCCCATTTAGGATACTGATATGGAATAGATGATGTATCTTGATATAGATCCTCTTGAGGTGTAAACTCAATATCAATATCATGGTGATCTTCCTCATCATCTTAATACAAATCTAAAATATTAGACAACAACTTTGTATCTGCAAATGGAAATAAAAGAGTTTGAATACCTTTATATGCTATGAATGGAAGTTGTGTTTGTATTCGATATAAGAATGACATGAAGTGTGAGAATGCATATGCTTTAAAGGCATGGATTGCAACACCTTTTGCTATAATCTTCCCAGTTGAGATATTTGTGATCTCTACTACGTCAGGGAAAAATACCACTTTCTTTGGTGAGCCAGTGTGAGTCACCTGATATACAGATAACAAATTTGTTGAAAGAGAGGGCACATAGAGTACATTTCTGAACTCTCCATGCTCAATTTTAATAGAACCTCTTCCCACTATTGGGATCTGAGAGTCATCACCCATATGAAATCTAGATCCTCTTGAGAGATCCAGAGAAGTGAAGGATTCTTTGGATGCAACCATATGATTGGATTATCCTCAATCAATAAAATAATCCTTTGATCAAGAGGCACTTGCCTTTAAGGCATGGAAACTCTCATGTTCTTCTGCAAACCTCCTTTCGCTCTATGCGAGAGAAATATTGATATGTTTAAGAATTTTTTACAGATCGTCAATGGTTTTCTTCATGCACTAGCTCTCTGGATGAAATCCCCTCATATAGTAGGGACATCTAGTCTTCTTGAATTTCTTCTTTTTCTTGGAACTTGAGGTTCCATCGAAATATATCTGATTCTCCTTTGGATTTGACTCGGTGTTTTTCATATCCTTTCCTTTTTGCTTCCCTCTTTATTGTGCATTTTTTGAGTCTCCTACAAATATTTATTGATTCCTGGATGTTTGAATCGGTCCTATTTGAGCCAATTTGTATTTCTCTTGTATCAAGGACTCAACAAAACCATCTAGAGAAAGCATCTTCCAATTAGGAATAGATTTTATTCCGGAATGGAATGTAGAGACAAATATTGAGTACTCTTAGACAAGATTGCTCAACACTAACAACACAAGCTGCTCATCTTTCCTCTCTAATCTACATTGTTTGCATGGCAGTACTAGTGACTTGTATTTTGTAAAGAATTGCTTAATAGGTTCGAAACTATTGGGATGTAGTGCAATGAGCTCATTCTCCAAAATATTCCCTTGAATTTCATCTTGTTTTCCAAAAAAATATTTAATCTTATCCCAATCTTCCTTCAGAGTCCTTAGTCCCTCAAGGTGGAACAAAATATCGTAGAAGATATGAGTGCGCATTAAGCTGAACGCTTCATCAAGCTGACTCAAAAAATCGTTCTTTTCAACATATTGTTGGGGATCATCTTATCTACCCATTGTCATCCTAAACATACCAAACTTGTGCATGGTTAACTGCATATCTTCCCTTGAATCAATGTAATTGATGGGTCTAAGGATTCTAGGTACGAGAGATGAAGAATTCACCATCTTTTCATATGACAATCAGTCAATTCATCAAGAGGCTACGTAGGTACCTAAAAAGATTAGTGCAAAACCAATTCAATTCACAATCATATGTCAGTTCAAGCATTTCCACCTCGACATGTGCACTTTCTCAGAGTCCGTCACACCTGGATAGACTTCTCTAGACAGAATCCAGAGGGAGAAATGCTATGATTCAAGTATTTATGTGGAAACTCAGCTTCTTCTGATGCATAATGGAAATTGGACAAGAATTGATGATAGCCTAAACAAGGCTCTGACACCATGTTAAATTTGTGAACCATTGATCTACAAGCAAATAGGAAATTTGTAGGAAGGGAATTATGTAGTGGAATAATCAAAGAGAATATACACTGAACATGAAATTCATCCCACAAATTTAAGATAAATCGTACAAGAATTGATCAGTTAATCACAACATTAATATTCATTCATTAATCAATATAAATACAATGATTATACAATAAATAGAATTCGAATATCGTGGATAGGATTTGAATCTACCAGCTCAAGCTGGCTGAATAGATAACTCAGTGTGTCTAAATCACTGCTAGAAATCACTAGTCTAACTCTGGATGTCTAAATCAGTCTACAATCAGTTAATTGATGAGGTAGGTGTAAAAAAAAGTGCCACTCTCCCTTCATGCATGCAAAACTAGTGCTAGGATAACTGAATGTGATCTAACTGATTGCAACTGGAGGTTAACTCAACATAAATTCTTAGCAACGATGACCAACTGATGGAGGCTACTGGTGGCACTCATAGTTGGCTCCTATAATGTAGGGATTAGTCTCAGAGGCAGATAAACTCATGCATGCACATGTAGTAAGTGGCATATAACCTCTATGTATGTCCACCACACTCTAGTATAGTAATAATTACCCCCTAAGTTAGGAAAGTAGACCAAATAGACTATATTGGACAAAAGAGGATTAATTAATCCTAACATATTCTTCCTGGTGGACTATTCTATTTTGCACTATCTTCTGTTGGTTTTCTTCAAATAGTAATAATTATGTGGTTGTTATCTTGAAAAATGCAAAGAATATACTTTTAATTATTAACGTCCTATGAAAATTCCCATGAAAAACTATGGAATATGGTCTTGGAAAGAAACATGTTCAATTATTGGAGGTGGTACAGGTATTTGTCATGTATCCTCCCATTGTTCATCATGTGCTGCATTCATGGGAATATACTTTGGTGAAGCTATCTCCTAAATATATTCAGACTGCTGAGACATATTAGACTACTATAGATCTTTCTCACACGGATGGTTTGGTTGTTTTTCAGTCCATTGCAACAATGGGTTGGTTGTGGTGGATTCTAAATAATTCTATGATTCCTGGCCTTCAGCAATATCATGCGAGGCCTCCTACTATGGAGGGATTTCATGGTGCATCGAGACTCCTAACATTGTCTGAATGAACTATGGGGTGGTGATCAAGGATATCACTAACAAATATATTCTTGGAACTTGTATGAAGGAATGTTGAAATAAATTCTGTCTCAAAATTTTTGAGGATCATGGTTGTCTCTACAAGGGATTTCAATTACAGGGTAAGTGGAATATGTTGGAGTTTGTTTGCAGTAGGTTGGGATGTTTCTTCTGAATATTTTATAGAGATTGTGTCTGATTCATTTCTTTCTTATCATTATTCAAAAAAGGAGGAGAGAGATATGAAGTACATTTTTATGTCAACATGACCATTACTCTCATCCAACCATGGACCTATTTTTCAAAGGCCTATGGAAGAAAACATAATGGCAAGGAGTGTGATTTAAGGTTGTCTAGTTCATCCTCTTACAACATAATGAAGGTGTTTTCAGGGTAGATCCCAGACCATAATTTTTAAGTATAAATCGTTAATTGGTTTCGTTGAATCTAATCTAGTGTCATGTCCTTGATATCTGGGTACCATTGGACAAAAGGTTTATTTTCTAATGCAACATTAGTAGTATCACATTGCTTTCCCCATAGGGAGAAATGTTGTTCAATACCCTATTGAAAAGTAATGCATGAAAATTCACTATGCTTCAGTGGTTTAAATTTCCACATTGCCATCACTATGAGAAAATATCCAAAAATAACATAGGAACCAAAATTTTGTACATATTTACATTCCTACAAGTGCTCATCCATCAAATACTTGCATGAATTAAATTGGAAACCTTGAACACAAAATTCCACAACAGAAATGGTGTTTAAGGTGCATTCCTCTTTTGTGTATTTTAGCATGACATGGATATAAATAATATAACATGAAATATTGATATGTGGGTGAATGATATTAGTAATTACAACACCCTTACCTCCATTCTTTTAACATATTGATCATACAAGCTCAATTGAGAGATATGATACCTCTTTCTTGGTCACCTTGAAATGTTGTAGTTGTGACATCATCCCTAGACATTGATAAACTTATAAGTTGGTGGATTCCATATACATGAATCGTATATTGGCAATCCATCGATAGAGAATATTCATGTGCTCATTCAATAAAGAACCCGGTACACTTTAGAGCCTCTATTGTGGTGCAAAACACATGGAGGTCTTTAAAATTCATCAATGTCAAATCATGGAGGGGAAAGGGGTTTCCATGTTACTACAATTTCCTTGTTATCCAAAGGGATGAAATATATGTATTCATTAGGACACCCATATGGAAAGAAGTCTCCATAAAAAAAAACAGAATGCCATAGTTTTTTTTGCTTGAAATTCCCTTGTAAATCACCTAGGATTTTGATTCGAGGATCAATAGACTCTTCATTTACTAGTTCTTCTTTCTTGGATTTTTTCCTATTGGTTTTATTTCATGTTTCTAGTACCTTAATCATTGTAGATGATTGTCGATTGTATACAAACTAAACACTAGTACAAAATGGCTAATTTGTGACTAAAAAATTGTTACAGTTTCACAGTATAATCAATTCAATTACACAACAAATAACATCAATTAAAAGCCAACAGTTAATGTGGTAAACCCCTAGAGGGGAAGCATCCATAGAGGAAAGTATTGAATATCATTAATTAAGAAGGAGAGATCACATGACGGGTCTCATCCTCACAGACAACTCACACCATTACGTCTCCCAACCATGCATTATATAATTCATCAAATAAGTTACATGAGTAAACAGTTACTAGTTATGCCCGTTATGAGAAACTTCCCCTAAACACCCTTAATGAGAAACCTCCCATCAACACATTAGTTTATTTTTCATTTAACAATCTCCACCTTGACAACAAAATTTACAGATACTTTTCCTAGGATTATTCATTACCTTTTTCTCAAACCAAAAGAAGCTACACACCATCATAACTTCTCTAACAATACTATTTTTGTGAACATATATGCACAATTTCTTGAGTATGGACCTTCTTCAGATCTACTCCACCTTCACTAATATAGTTTATTACAAAATTATATTTTACATCAATATGTTTAGTGTTACTATGATAAACAAGATTTGTAGACAACTGAATAGCACTTTGACTGTGATAGAAGACAAGCACATTGTTCTGCAACCTTCTAATTTCTCTAAGCAGACCTCTCAGCCAAATCGCCTCATTGAAAGAATGTGAGACAGAAATGTATTCATCTTTTGTAGTGGATAAAGAAATTGTTTCTTGAAGCTTTTGCATCCAACTTATAGCTCCACGTGCAAGAGAAAATACATCACTGGAAGTAGACCTTCTCTTGTCCAAATAACTTGTGAAATATGAATCAACAAAACCGCATATAGAATCACTGTTATTATTAAAGCTGATGCAATAGTCACTTGTTCCTCTTAGGTACCGAAGCACCCATTTCACTACATTCCAATGTTCTTTTCCTATATTTGCCACATACTTACTAACAACACCTATTTCATGTGAAATATCACATCTAGTACACACCATTTCATACATTAAACATCCTACTTTATTGGCATATGGTACACGAGACATATAATCACTTTCTTCGACACTACTAGGACATAAACCTGAAGAAAGTTTAAAATGGGAAGCCAAAGGAGCATTCATAGGATTTTCCTTATTCATTTTGAATATTCAATTATTTTCTCAACATACTTCTCCTATGAAAAACTAAGCTTGTAATTTCTTCTGTCTCTGTGTATTTCAATACCCAATATTTGTTTTGCAACTCGAAGATCCTTCATATCAAAAGTCCTATCCGTCTAAGCCTTCAACTTGTTAATCTTGTCCATGCATTTTCTTACATTAATCATATCATCAACATACAATACTAAGATAATGAATATATCATTCAACTTTTTGAAGTATAAATAATGATCATACTCACTTCAAGTATAACCTTGGCCCATCATGAAAGAATCAAACTTCTTGTACCATTGCTTGGGCGACTATTTCAGGCCATATAATGATTTATTGAACTTGCAAACTAATCTACCTTTATGATGTTGTACAAAACCTTCAGGTTGTTCCATATAAATATCCTCATCTAAATATCCATGTAAGAAATTTGTTTTAACATGCAACTAATGCAACACAATACGAATCACGCATGGAAACTAATGCTAACTAATACGAATAGAAACATGCATGGAAACTGGTGAAAAAATATCATTGTAACTCCCTGTTTTTCCCCGATGCATTAAATATACATGATATATATATTGTAATTAATCATGGTGTGGAGCTAAAGGCAAAAGCCCCTCCCTCGATTTGGTTTTGTTATGTTTCGGCAATTGGAATTGTTGCCAATGGTATATCGTGATATACGGCACATATTAGTTTTGGTATCATGTAAATATACATTTTAATTAAATGAAACCCAACCAGCTATCTCACTACAACCATATTGAAAAGGGCATGATTTTCCTAAGGATAAGGGGGGGGAATTGTTAAACCTTGATCCTATGGGGAAAAGCCATGTGTCAACCACCCATTAAACACTTTTGTTGTTAGTTGGGAGCAGCTATTGCTGGGTAGTGGTGGGTGGCAGGTTCACCCACATGCACACTCCACTAGTAGACTCCACCATTTTTCACATGGGCAGGTATTCTTCGACTCTCCCACTCTCTCCATCGTTTTGGCTCATCTTCATGCAACGAAACATTCTTTGTTCATCTTCATGTACAGGATTCTTCCTAGTTTTCCTTCATGCAGTGAGCTAGAGGGGGGGCCTCAGGCCATGATCTCTGTGTGCATGTTCTCCATACCAATTTGTGGCCGATGTATGTTTTCCTCCTGTCCATGCAAAGAATCGAATTTTCTCTTCCATTTCGGGTGGTGTAATTGTCCCATTGCTTCATTATTCAGATAGGGGCTATTGTTTTCCCCATGTTGTTCGTTGTTGTGGTACTAGTTACATTTTGGCCTTGTTGTAGGTTATTGTGAGTCGTTTTGGACACGATAGGGCCAAGAACGACTCAGGATTCGCTTTTCCCCTGTCCAAGCTGTGAATTGCTTGTTTCCTGCATGTATACAATGGTTGGTCTTCAGATTGTTTTTGGAGTAGGGATGAGGGATTGTGTTGCTTGATAAACCTGGTGTGTTGGGAGCCACAAAGACAGAGCTAGAGGGCTGGCTCTCTTCTCCACAACCCCTGAATAGCACTGGAAGGGAATTCAGGGCCTAAGGGACTGTGTAGTAGAGAAGGGACTAATTCCTTGTGTTGGGTGTGTGTGGATGTCCTAGAATTCAGGATAATTCTGGTGTAGGTGTCATTAGCTCTACAATGAGCTCACAAACTTAGCATTTATCTTTTCCCAGCTCCTTGTCTGATAAACCCAACTGTGTTGGCTTGGCTGATTTGTTGCTGGCCTGATAAATCCAACTGTGTTGGCTTGGCTCATTTGCTGATGGACTGATAAACCCAATCGTGTTGGCTTGGATGTTTTGTGTATCCTTGTCTATGTGTAAGAATGTTTGTTCCTTATTCCCTGAGGAATAATTCCCAGCTCAGGGGTGGCACTGTTGCTGTGAGATTAAGGAACACGCTGGCCTATGGTTGGGTGGAATGTTGCAGTGACGTAGCTGGTTGCGGGACAAGTTCCTTATAAGATAAGTTTTATTGACCATTTCATTTTTGCAATCATGTTTACTATTAATGAATTATAATGAACATGTTGAATGCCTAAATGAATGTATGTTTGCTTCCACTGTGTATGTGAATGATTATGCATCTTAGTATGTTTTATGTTCAAGCATTTTGGTTTTATGTATGCTCATGTTCATGGGGGCGGATTTCCCGTATGGTTAATGCCATGGTAGCATCCTCTTCACTGTTCGGAGGGTCGGGGACATTACATTGTGGTATCAGAGCAAATGTTGTAGCATGTTGCTGAATGGGCCCTGATGAATCATCTAGCAGAGGCAGGTTTCCTTCTACCCAACAGAGATCAGAAACTATGATAGAAACTTCCACAAAATTTTCCTAAGTGCTGAACTCATCGGATCGTCGGAGGACTCAGTTGGAAGATCATCCGATACATCAGATAGTGTAGTTGGAAGGCCACCCAATGAGGGGTAGGCGAAAATAATTTCAAAAATTTTCTAAGTGCCAAGACCATCGGCTCATCAAAAAAATTAGTTAGAAGGATGTTTGATACAGACCATTGATATCAGCAAAATTTAGTTGATGGCACAACCGATGCAGCGGAAACATCGACGAAAAATAGCTGATGAAGTGGCCAAAATGGTGGTAGGAGATAGAGGAAAAGCACTGAAACATCCAAGAAAAATAGAAGAAAATGGATCCAATGGAGCGGCGGGAGGAAAGGGAAGATGATTGTTGATGTGACACCGCAGTGTCGGCGAAAATTAATTGATTGGCTCGGTGGAGATCAACTGAAGACCGCCAAAATGTCGACGATGGTTAGCTGATGGAACCACCGATGATACATCGGGAAAAATTAGTTGAGCAAGTAGTTGATGTGGCGGCAAATGTTGGCGGAAGATAAAGGAAGTTTCAGCGGGAAATAAATAAGGAAGTAGCCGTAATATTAGCAGAATATATATGATGAGGGCACTGACGCAGAGGATAAAAGAGAATAAAAAATTCTCTTAAGTGTTTGAAACGTCAACAAAAATTAGTGGACGAGAGCACTGACATATTGGAGGAAAATAGAGGATCAGATCGCTGATACGATGGAGCAAATTAGTGGTTTGGACCGCCACTACATTGAAAAAACTTAGTTGTTTGTGAGTCCACCGTTCCGACTGTCATTTGGACTATCATTTCGATGATTAGAGTTTTTAACTGCCGATAGCGCTCCGGTCGCTGACGCAGCAGGAACGTTTGGTTATGAACCACCGACACATAACGTTTAGAGCTTCCGACCGCCGACAGGTTGTATGGTCCATGAAACCCATAGTAGGTTTGTTTCGCACTGTTGTGGATACCAACGGAACTATCCACTCAAAGAATAGTGGCTCCGATCACCGATAGGATGTTATGAGAGTTAGTTTCCTTGCTGATGCTATAGTGGTTAACGGTTCCGATCACCGACATAACCATCACGATAATAGTCCTCGGCATCGCCGATAATAGTTCGGAAGCTTAGACAACTAAGGAGCCAACACGTCGGAGAAAAATAGATGATCAGACCGCCGATGAAGTGTCAGAATTTTAGTTGGGAAGAGGTCCGATTGGGAAAAACCAAATTTTGGGTTTTTCAAGTGGGATTTTTAGCAAATTCCAGTTGTTTTTCAGTGAATTTCTCGGCAGATTGTCAATGGATTACAGGGCTGAAAAGGGGGGGAAATTTTGTGTTTGGGTAAAATTGTTATTTTATGATTTTTTCCAGGTGAAGGTAAGCAATTATGAATTATATCAATTTTATGCATCTAACAGTTGTGTTACTAACACATTTGCAAAATCATAGACACATCCAAGGGCAGTAGTCTAGGTAGTGCAGTCTGGTAATTAAGTAGTGGTTCAGTTATGAGAACCCATGATGGATATGATGCTTGGGATTCTTACAAGCATGCATGAGATTCCATGGGAGAAAATGTCCATAATGGAAACGATGACACAGAATCTAATGAAAGGAGATTCCAAGAGACACTGTCAAATGTTGTAGCCACAATGAGAATCTTGATTAAAGCCCAGAAAGAGCAACACCAGTTGAATGCTGCTATGTTGCAGAGTTTGATAGAACTGCAAAGAAAGATAGACTCTAGATGAGGTACAGCAAGACCAGAAGGCAGTAAGAGCAGTACTAGGAGAAGGAGAAGGACTTCTAATGGATCATCTGACTCCGAAGAATCCACCGGGGATTCAAGTTATTCTTCTCATAAAAGAAAGAGAAAGAGATACCATAGGGATCGCTCTCGGGATGAATTTAAGAAGGCTAAACCTCCTACCTTTGATGGTGAGGTAAAGACTGGACAAGAGGCTGAAGCTTGGATTCTTGGGATAAAGAAGTACTTTCAAGTTCAGGATTATTCAGGAAACATGAAGGCAATAGTTACCATATTCAGTATGAATGGAAGGGCATCGATTTGGTGGGAACACTTGAAGCAATTAAAAAGGATCAGTGAAAGAAGATTGAAGTGGAAACAGTTCAAGAAGTATTTCAAGCAGAAATACCTCTCTGACAGGTACTATGATGACAAGATTAAGGAGTTCCATGAGCTGAAATTGGGACAACATACCATGGAAGAATATGAAAATAAGCTTTTGGAGCTATTGAGGTATTTCAGATACATCAGAGATGAAAAAGTAAAGGTCTAGCGGTTTCTGAGTGGAGTGCCTTAATCTTACAAAGACAAAATTGAGCTTTATGAACCTAGAACTCTTGAAGAAGCAATAAGGAAGGCTAAGTATTGCTATGAGCAAAGCAAAGGTAAACTTGATTACCATAAGGCATGGAAGGACAAGAATAATGAGAATTTTGACCAAAGAAAGAAAGGTTTCAAACATTCTAGCTTTAGGAATCGGCAAAAGAAGGCATCCCAAGCTACGAGTAAGCAAGTTGGAGTGATAGGAGAAGAGCCTAAGGATACACAATAGAATAGAGGACAACTTCAATGTTGGAGATGTAAAGGACCCCACATGCACAAATATTTTCCACTCAGGAATGAGAGTGTGAGACCAAATTAAAACATTCAAGAAGCAGAAATAGTGGGTCATGTAGCAAGGGCAGTCCCTAGGATTTATGCAGCACTAGAAGACTGCCAGACAAATCACTAGTCAACTGTGGTTAAAGTTGCAGGTAAGATTGTTGAGAAATCTGTTTCTATTTTGATTCACCCCGGTTCTACTCACAGTTACATTACTCCTAGAGTAGTGGAGATTTGTGCTTTTAACAAAGTAAAGCATAGGAAATCTTGGCTAGTTTAGCTAGCCACTGGAACTAAGAGAAAGGTCAGTGAAGTGGTAGAGAAATGTCCATTGGTCATGAATGGATTGGTCACTTGTGTAGATCTAAATGTTCTACCACTTGGTTCCTATGATGTTCTCATTGGAATGGATTGGTTAGAATCTCACAGGGTGAAGCTTGACTGCTATAATAAGACTTTTGAATGCATGGATGAAGAAGGGAACCCAGTAGTTGTGAAAGGTATTCCAAAAGTTATTTCAGTAAGTCAGGTTTCAGCAATGCAATCGAAGAAGTTCTGTAGGAAAGGTTTCCAATTGTATGTAGCTCATAATTTGGAGGCATCAGGAGATGAAACTCCTAGGTTGGAGGACTATCAGGTGTTACAGGAATTCAAGGATGTGTTTCCTGATGAGATTCCATGACTTATTCCAAAGAGGGACATTTATTTCACAATCGAACTTGTGCCAAGAGCAACACCAGTGTCCAAGACAGCCTACGGGATGATTACACCGAAGATGCTAGAGTTGAAGATGCAACTGCAAGAGTTGTTGGAAAAGAAGTATATCCAGCCGAGTGTGTCTCCCTGGGGAGCACCAGTTTTGTTCATAAATAAGAAAGATGGTACACTCAAGTTGTGTATTGATTACAGATAATTGAACAAGGTTACTGTGAAGAATAAATATCCTTTGCCTAGGATTGATGACCTCTTTGATCAAATGAGAGGAGCAAAGGTATTTTCCAAGATTGACTTGAGGTCTGGTTATCATCAGGTGAGAATCAAGGATGAAGACATTCATAAGACAACCTTTAGTACAAGGTATGGACATTATGAGTTTGTAGTGGTACCATTTGGTCTCACAAATGCACTAGCTACATTTATATGCCTTATGAACAGTGTCTTCAGCAGGTATTTGGACAAGTTTGTTCTTGTTTTCCTTGATGATATTCTTGTTTATTCTAAGAATGAGGAAGAGCATGAAGAGCATTTGAGATTGACATTGCAATTGCTCAGGGAGCATCAGCTGTATGCAAAGCTGAGCAAATGTGACTTCTATAGAGATAGAATTCAGTATTTGGGTCACATTATCTCAGAAGAGGGTATATCTATGGACCCTGAAAAAGTTGAAGCCATTATGAATTGGCCTACCCCAAGAAATGTGACAGATGTAAGATATTTTATGGGACTTGCAGGATACTACAAGAGATTCATTGAAGGATTCTCCATAGTTGCACATGCCATCACTTCTTTGCAAAAGAAGGGGATAAAGTTTGAATGGACATTGAGGTGTGAAGAAAGCTTCCAGCAATTGAAGAATCTTCTCACCAGTACACTAGTATTGAAAGTTCCAAATCCAGAGAAATATTTTGTGGTGTGTACTGATTCATGCGGACAAGGTTTTGGAAGAGTCCTTATGCAAGAAAACCACGTTATATGTTATGAGTCGAGAAAGTTGAAGGAGCATGAGAAGAACTAAGTCACTCATGATCTAGAGCTTGTAGCCATAGTACATGCCCTCAAGATTTGGAGGCACTACTTGATGGGTAGAATATTTGAACTAAGGATAAACCATTGTGGTCTGAAGTATCTATTTGATCAGCCTACTCTGAATGCTAGGCAAGCGAGATGGCTGGATTTTTTATGTGAGTTTGATCTTGAAATCAAGAACACAAAGGGAAAAGAGAATAAGGTAGTTGATGCACTCAGCAGGAAGGTGCAGGAAATGCATGTGGAATCCCTTAGTATTTGCCAATCAGATTTGAGACAACAGATTGTTAATCATACTGCCGAAGATGAATTGTATGAGCTAGTGAAAGACAAATTGCAGCAGCAAAGTCTTGAGAAGAGATATGAGGGATATAAACTGGAAGAAGAAGGACTTCTTACTTATAAAGGTAGAATTTATATTCTAGATGTAGCAGATTTAAGGAGAGTTGTTATGGATGAGATCCATCAAACTCCGTATTCTGGTCACCCAAGATACCAGAAGACAATTGCTACTGCTAGGAAATAGTGCTTTTGGCCAGGAATGAAAAAGGACATGGATGAATACATTTCAAGGTGCATGAAATGTCAGCAGGTAAAGGTTGAGCATCAACACCCTGCAGGTTTGTTGCATCCATTGTCAGTTACAGAATGGAAATGGAAAATTATTTCCATGGATTTTGTTACGGGATTGCCAATGATTTGGAGACAACATGATTCCATCATGGTTGTGGTAGACAAGTTGACAAAGGTAGCACAATTTATACCAGTGAAGTCAACGCATAAGACTGATGACATTGCAAAGATATTCATGAAGGAGATTTTCAAATTGCATGGATTTCCTAAGGCAATAGTCTTTGATAGACATGTCAAGTTCACTTCCAATTTTTGGAAGGGGTTGATTGCAGATTTGGGTACGAAGCTAAATTTCAGCATTGCATACCATCCTCAAATAGATGGGCAGACAGAGAGAGTTAATCAAGTACTAGAAGATATGCTTTGCATGTACATGATGGACAACCCAATCAAGTGGGAAGATTAGTTACACTTGGTAGAGTTTGCTTATAACAATGGACAGCAAGCATCCTTGGGGATGAGTCCGTATGAAGCTTTGTATGGAAGAAGGTGTAGGACACCGGTGACTTGGGATAATCTAGTGGACAGGGTTGTGCTGGGTCCAAATTTTCTCAAGGAAATGGAGCAAGAGGTTGTATAGATCAGGAAGAATCTGAAAGCAACACAAAATAGACAGAAAAGCTATGCAGATAAGCATAGGGTGAATAGGGAGTTCAGTGTTGGGGATCATGTTTACCTCAGAGTGAGGGCAAGGAAGAGTTCCTTGAAGCNCCCTTTGAAGTGCTTGAAAGAATAGGGCCAGTTGCATATAGAATGGAATTTCTTGCTAGCACTAGAGCTCATAATTTTTTTCATGTTTCTTTACTTAAGAGATATGTACATGATCCTAACTATGTGATAAATTGGGATTAGATTCAAGTGGAACCCGAGGGAGAGTTCCGAATCGAGCCAATGTACATCCTCAATAGGAAGGTCACAATGCTCCGGAACTGGGCCATAGGGTAGGTAAAAGTGCAATGGGAGCACTACGGACCTGAAGGGGCTATGTGGGAGCTGGAGGATGACATGCGAATGGCACACCCATTTTTGTTCAATCCTATGGAACATTGAGGTGGTACCAGTGTGGCATTTTGTTCAAATTTTGTAAAGCACTTAGGACAGTGCTATTGAAGGGGGAGGGGAATGTCACACCCTGGTTTTTCCCTAATGCATTAAATATATATGATATATATATTTTAATTAATCATGGTGTGTAGCTAAACGAAAAAGATTCACCATCAATTTGGTTTTGTTATGTTTCGATGATTGGAATCGTTGCCGATGGTATATCGTGATATACAACACATATTAGTTTTGGTATCATGTAAATATGCATTTTAATTAAATGAACCCCAACCAGCTATTTCACTGCAACCATATTGAAAAGGGAATGATTTTCCTAAGGATAAGGGGGAGGGAATTGTTAAACCTTAAGCCTATGGGGAAAATCCATGTGTCAACCACCCATTAAACACATTTGATGTTAGTTGGGGGCATTTATTACTGGGTAGTGGTGGGTGGCAGGTTTTCCCACATGCACACTCCACCAATAGACTCCACCATTTTTCACGTGGGTAGGGATTCTTCGACTCTCCCACTCTCTGCATCATTTTGGCTCATCTTCACGTAGTGAGACGTTCTCTCATCGTCTTCACGTACAGGATTATTCCTGGTTTTCCTTCACGCAGCAAACTAGAGGGGGCGGCCTCAGGACACAATCTCTGTGTGCATGTTATCCATACCGATTTTTGGCCGGTGTATGTTTTCCTCCTGTCCATGCTGAGAATCGAATTTGCTCTTCCATTTCGGGCGGTGTAATTGTCCCGTTGCTTCTTTATTGAGATAGGGGTTGTTGTTTTTCCCATGTTGTTCGTTGCTATGGTTCCA
Source organism: Pseudotsuga menziesii (assembly GCA_001517045.1). Lineage (NCBI taxonomy): Eukaryota > Viridiplantae > Streptophyta > Pinopsida > Pinales > Pinaceae > Pseudotsuga > Pseudotsuga menziesii. The sequence goes on from LPNX010332713.1 coordinate 50,504, forward strand.
GTTATGTTTTGGCCTTGTTGTAGGTTATTGTGAGTCATTTTGGCCACGATCGGGCCAAGAACGACTCAGGGTTCGATTTTCCCTTGTCCAAGCTGTGAATTGCTTATTTGTTGCATGTATGCAGTAGTTGGTATTTGGACTATTTTTGGAGTAGGGATGAGGGATTGGGTTGCATGATAAACTTGGTGTGTTTGGAGCCACACAGACAGAGCTAGAGGGCTGGCTTTCTTCTCCACAACCCCTGAATAGCACTGGAAGGGAAGTTAGGGCCTAAGGGATTGTGTAGCAGAGAAGGGACTCATTCCTTGTGTTGGGTGTGTGTGGGTGTCCTACAAGTCAAGATAGTTTTTACGGTAGGTGTCCTTAGCTTTTCAATGAGCTCACCATCTTAGCATTCATCTTTTCTCATCTCCTTGTTGACCTGATAAACCCAACCATGTTGGCTTGGATGATTTGTTGTTGGCCTGATAAACCCAATTGTGTTGGCTTGGCTGATTTGTTGATGGAATGATAAACCCAACTTGGCTTGGTTGTTTTGTGTATCCTTAGCTATGTGTAATCCTGTCTGTTCCTTATTCCTTGGGGAATTATGCCCAGCTCGGGCGTGGCAACGTTGCTGAGAGATTAAGGAGCACGTTTTCCTATGGTTGGGTGGAACGTTGCAGCGACGTAGCTAGTTGTGGGACGAGTTACTTATAAGATAAGTTTCCTTGACCATTTCATTTTCTGTAATCATGTTTACTGTTAATGAATTATAATGAACATGTTGAATGCCTGAATGAATGTATGTTTGCTTCCACTGTGTATGTGAATGATTATGCATCTTAGTATGTTTTATGTTCAAGCATTTTGGTTTTATGTATGTTCATGTTCATGGGGGTGGATTTCCTAGATGGTTAATGCCATGGTAGCCTCCTTTTCGCTGGTCGGAGGGTCGGGGACATTACAATCATGATAGTCTATACCTTCCATCTGAGAGTACCCTTTTGCGACCAGTCTGGATTTGTATCTTTCAACCTTACCATCAACTACTTTCTTCAATTTGAAGACCCACTTACATCCAACAGTTTTTATATCTTTAGGGAGTTCAACCAATTCCCATGTCTTGTTTTTTCCCATAGAATCCATTTATTCTTTCATTGCCACCTTCCACTTAGCATTGTCAACACAATCAATGGATTCCTAAAAACAAGAAGGTTCTCCATCATCAGTAAACAAAACAGATGAAACAAAATCAGTATACCTCTTAGGAGGATTTCTTGTTTCTTTAATTCATGAGAAGATTGGTTATCCAATTGAATTAGTTTTTTTGATATTACATGTTCCTGTTCCACATCAACTCTTACATTTGTGGATTTAATCAAAGAATATTCATAAAAAATTACATCTCTGCTAATGACAATTTTGTGGGCAGTAGGATCCCACAATCTATATCCTTTCGCCACATCATCATATCCAACAAAAATGCACTTCTATGATCTAGGATCTAAGTTAGAACACTGATTTTTAGGAGTAAGTGCATAAGATTCATAACCAAACATTTTAAAATTCGAATAATCATAGGGATGACCAGTCCACAACTCTTCTGTAATTTTACAATCTATTTCCATTGATGGTGACCAATTTATTAGATAACAAGCAATAGAAACTACTTCTCCCCACGACTCTTGCCCCAAATTAGCATTTATGAGCATGCTCCTTGCTCTTTTTAGAAGAGTCATGTTCAAGCATTCTGCAACACCATTTCGTTGAGGAATGTATACATTTGTTGTGTTTCTTATGATCCCTTCATATTTGCAATATTTTTAAAACTCCAAAGAAGTAAATTCACCTCCATTATTTGTCCTTAAATAATTGATTGTCCTGGCAATTTTTTTTCCACCATAACTCTAAATTTTTTAAACGTGTTAAACACATCAGCTTTTATTTTAAGGACATAGACCCATTCCTTTCTAGAAAAATTATCTACAAATAATACATAATATTTTTTCCCCCATAGGAAATGGTAGGAGACAGACCACACAAATAAGAATGAATGTAGTCAGGAACACATTTACTAACATGACTATCTGCTTTAAATTTTTGTCTACATTGCTTTCCAAATATACAATGTTTAGAAAAACTCAATTTTAGAGTGTTCAAATTTGGAAGCAATTTATGATTCATTAATACCTTAAGTCCTTTTTAACTCATATTCCCAAGAGGATGATGCCATAGCTAAAAGGATCCTGACTCTTCTTCAGATACTAATGCAATACCACTAACTTGCATCCCTCCAACCAGTTTGTAAAGGTTTCCTTTCCTCAATTCCTTCATGACCACTAAATCACCCTTCAAAACTTTTAGATTTCCATCAAAACCTATAAACTTATGACCACAAAAATCCAATAAACTCCCAAAGAAATTAAAATTTTATTTAACTCAGGTACATGTCTAACATTTGTAAGTGTTCTTATTACTCCATCAAACATTTTAGTGTTAACACTTCCAACCCCAACAGTTTTACATGAATGATTGTCTCCTAAAAGAACTATTTTATCATTGACTGTTTGACAGGAAGAAAACCAATATTTATGAGGAAAGATATGGTGTGAAGGACTAGAATACAATAGCCATTCCCCATTCTATTCAGAAATATTACGAACATACAATACCACATCAATCATACCTAAATCAAAAGACTTAACTGAATTGTCCTTTGACTTGGAGTCATCCTTCTTGGATTCTTGTCTCTTCCAATAGTCCCTTCATATGACCAGTCTTGTTACAATAACAACATTTTAATTTTCTATTTCTTCCCTTCAATTTAGACCTGGAATTACCTCTTGAATTTTCTCCTTTCTCTTTGGATCGACCTCTAACAACCAAAGCTTCAGGCGAAGAGGTTTCAAGACTAGATTTCTTCCTTAATTCCTCAGATAATAATGCTCCAACCACGTTGTCAATTTCTAAAGTATCATTTGTACTAAGGTTAATGGAAGAAAATACTTGAACCCAAGAATCGAGTAAAGTACATAAGAGATTGACTGCTTTATCTTTATCATCAATTTTAACATGCATACCACTAAACTGGCAAATAAGAGTATTAAAAATAATCATATGATATTCTATCTTCATACCTTCTTTCATTCTCATACCGTATAGTTGTCGCTTCAACTAAATTCTATTTGTCACTGATTTGGTCATATACAGACTTTCTAGCTTGTTCCATAGGCTTGGTGTTGATGTTTCTCCAATAATGTTGAACAACACATCATCTGCAATACATAATCGAATTGTTCTTAGCACTTTGGCACCTAAATCCTACCATTCATCATCTGTTGTGGTGAGGGATTTTTTCTTTTTCTGTCTTAGGCTTTATGTAACCCTTGCTGAACTAACAAAAACCGCATCTTTAACTTCCATAGTTCAAAATTGTTTTTTCCATTAAAATTTTCAATCGCAAACTTTATACTAGACATCGATGAAATTTTTTTTATTAAAAATAAAAATTCTGAACAAAATAATCTGTAGTACAATATTCTCCCCATACTATATTCTCCAATATAAATAACACTATATTCTCAGGTATAAGGAAGAATCCATTGATTTGAACGTCTTGAATATTTTTTTTTATAATATATATATAGAAATTTTCCAAACTTCAAAAAATTATTAATTTCCCACCATTTGAATTTATTACTTTCTCTCACGATTCCCATGCCTTCCTTATTCTTCACGTGATGACTGAACATCTCCTCTCTGTAGCTCTTCTCCATGTGCAAAATCAATCCACGTGGATTTCAACGAACGACAACGCTCTCCTCCACGTTGATTTCTTCAGCCACAAACATGCTCTGTTTTCTTCAGGTTCCACGCAGGAACTCTTCCATGTAGTCAAATCCTTCTCAAGCACTCTTTTGTGGGCTGCCTCACCTTTCTTTAGGTAGTATCCCTTGTTATATTTTTAACATTTAAGCTATATGATCTTTGGATCTTATTTGAGAGAATAACAAGCACAACAATCAATCACAAGAGGCAATGAACACAAATATTTTCCTCGGGGAAAACATAAAGGAGAAAACCCCGTAACTTGCTCAAAGATAAAATCAACACCAAAAGTAAAACCCAAAGATACAAAGATGATCTCCCGATAGCAGTAGTCTCTCTCTCTCTCTCTCTTGCCCCATCTTGTTCTCTTTCTCTCAGTTATGCGCTACAACTGAGTGTGTGTGACTGTATGATAAATAGAGAGGCTCACTCTCTATTTATATTAATTCTTGACTTGGCATTAACTCACCAAGGCCGACTTCTCTAGGAGAGTCTAATAACCCTAGTGCCCCGCAACTGCGGGGACTTTAACCCTTGAAAAATAAGGAGGGTTACCCTCAATGAATTTACATGACTTATTTACTTTATTGATTCTCTCAATAGGATTGTCGGGGTATGACATGACACAATTACATCAATGATACTCCCAATAGGGACATTGGGGTATAATATACAAGTGAATACATTCTGAAGTTACAAATACATCAACACTCCCTATTAACTAGGAAGGTATTCTATCGACACAATTTATCAGCACACATCTTCTTCTCTGGGTCATCACTGGATCATCATCAAGTCCTCATCATCAAGTGATCGTCATCAATTTTGGATCATCACTGGATCATCATCAAGTTTGGATCATCACTAGATCATCATCAAGTCTGGATCATCACTGGATCATCATCACTGCTTCTGCTATCTCAAACAAATGGTGTTATCTCTCAATTCTACTCGTCACAAGAAGTTCTATAGAGCCAACGCTTTTTCATGTTGGTTGTAGGCCTAGCCTCCATGTAGGTATTCATCATCTTCAACACTTATATATGACCATTGAATGAACCATGTCAGAAAGGCCTTCCCAACACTTACATCTAACCATGGGAGGAGCACATCCAAGAACCATGTTAAAAAGGCACACCCAACACTCACATCTTACCATGGGAGGAATACATCCAAAACCCATGTCAGAAAGGCCCAACACTCACATCCTACCTCATCTTGTCAGAAAGGCTCTACACTTACATCCGACCTCATCTTGTCAGAAAAGATCTGCACTTACATCTAACCTCATCTTGTAAGAAAGGCTCTGCAATTACATCTGACCTCATCTTGTTAAAAAGGCTCTGCACTTACATCCGAACTCATCTTGTTAGAAAGGCTTTGCACTTATATCTAATCATGTGGTAAGACATCCCACAATCACATCATATTGGCTCTGCACTTATATCTGATCATGTGGGAACACATCCCACAATCACATCAGAATGGCTCTGCACTTATATCTGATCATGTGGGAACACATCCAGTAATCACATTAGAATCGCTTTGCACTGATCATGTGGGAACACATCCCATAATCACATAAGAATTTTTCTGCACTGATCATGTGGGAACACATCCCACAATCACATCAGAATGTCTATGCACTGATCATGTGGGAACACATCCCACAATCACATTAGAATGTCTCTGCACTAATAATGTGGGAACACATCCCACAATCACATCAGAATGTATCTGCAATCATCATGTGGAAACACATCCCACAATCACATCAGAATATATCTGCACTTACATCTGACCATGTGGAGCCCAGCCTTTTGCCATTTTAGAAAGGCTAATGGACACATCAATTCCCTTTCCAAGGAACCTCGATCTGGAGAACACCAAGCTTCTCCCTGAAGTACTCAAACTTCACTCTAGCTAATGGTTTGGTCAACACATCAGCTATCTGCTTGTTTGTCGCAACATATTGGAGCTTTACTTCTCCTCTCTGCACCATATCACTGATATAGTGATATTTGATCTCAATATGTTTCGACTTGTCATGGAACACTGGGTTCTCTGACAACTTCACACAACTCTGTTTGTCACAATATATACAAGTAGCATCCCTATGGAGATCAAATAAGTCATAGAGTAGCTTTCTCAGCCACACTACCTCACAACTAGCTAAACAAGCTATAACATACTCTGCTTCAGCTGTACTCAATTCCACACAGGATTGCTTCCTTCTAAACCAGGAGATCACACCCAATGCCATACTGAAGCAACACCTTGAAGTGATCTTCCTATCAATGGAACTTCCTACCCAATCTGAATCCACATAACCTTCCAGGTTAGTCTTCTGATTTTCCTCATACTTGAGCCCATAATCAACTATACCCTTTAGGTACCTTGGAATATGCTTTACAGCAATCATGTGAACATGTCTCAGATCTATTAGGAACTAGCTCAATGTGTTCATAGCAAAGAAAATACCTGGTCTCATATTCATCAGGTACATCAAGGACCCAATCATCTGATGATACATCGTAGCATCGAACAACTATGATGAAGCATCACTCAATAACTTCAGATTCGATGCCATAGGTGTGGTCATGGACTTGCAGTCCATCATCCCGAATCTCTTCAGGATCTTGATCGCATACTTCCCTTGTCCTAGGGAGATTCCATCTGCATTCTACCACACCTCCATGCCTAGAAAGTAATGCATCATACCCAAGTCCTTCATCTCAAACTTACCAGCGAGCTTCCTCTTCGTGTCAGCAATCAAGTCATCTGTACCTTTAAAAAAAAAGCCATCTACATACATTAGGAGCATCATTGGGATCCCTTCTTCAACCTTGTAGTAAAGGTTGGAATCTGCTTTACTTTTGGTAAAACCCAAACTAGTCAGGAAGCTATCAGTTCTGTCATACCACGTCTTGGGTGCCTATTTCAAACCATATAGGGCTTTCTTCAATTTACACATGTGAGTCTTCCTATCATGTGTCTCAAAGCCAAGTGGCTGCTCCACATATACTTTCTCTTCTACTACACCATTCAAGAAATTTGTCTTGACATCCATTTGGTGTAATTTCCATTTCATTACTGCAGCTAAAGCAAGTACTGATCTGATCGAAGTATATCTGGCTACAGGTGCAAAAGTCTCTTCATAATCTATCTCTTCTTTCTGGGAGAAGCCACAAGCCACAAATCTTGCTTTATATTTCTCTATGCTACCATCAACAACATGATTTATCTTATAGATCCATTTGGAAGTCACAATAGACTTCCCCTTTGGTCTTGGGACAACATCCCAAACATCATTCTTCATGATCGACTGATACTCCTCGATCATAGCATCCTTCCATTCATTATTTTCTGTCGCTTCTTCATACTTGGAAGGTTCTTTATCGATGATGTCACATAATAGGGATACATATCCGAAGTAGGACCTAGTTCTCTTCCTTTCTCTGTGCATTTCTTCAGGAGCCCCATATCTCTCTGCACCTTGGATAGCCTCTCGTAAAAATCCATGTTTTCCCTTGTGAGGATTCTTCTCCTAAGGTGGATCTATAGGCTCTTGAGGTTCTTCTATTTCTCGATCTTCTTCTGGAATTGCTTCATCCATGGTTGTATCTCGGATCCTGGGTATTTTAGTTTCTTCAGGATCTTCAACTGGTCTCTTCTTGCATTTGTTGTAAGCTGTGTCTTCATCAAATGCTACATCTCTGTTGATGTCGATCTTCTTAAATCCTGGGAAGTATATTATATAAGCCTTCGAGCTTTTAGAGTATCCCACAAATATACATGATTATTTTCTAAAGGATCTAACTTTGTCCTCTTTTCTTTTGGAATGTGTATGTACAATGGACAACCAAATATTACGAGATGATTGACTTCTAGTTTCTTGCTGAAAAACACTTCTTCAGCTGTCTTGTTCTCGAGTACTCTATGTGGAGTATGGTTCTGTACATACATAGTTGTAATACCCCAGTTTTAACCTCGCTTGCATTAAAGTACATAGGATACATATGTTGTAAATAATCTTGGTGCGGAGCTAAAGGCCAAGGCCCCACCATAGATTTGGTTATGTTGTGTTTCTGATTAGGAATGGTCACCGATGGTATATCAGGACATGTGGCATATATTTAATTATGGAATCATGTAAACACACATTTTAATTAAATAACCCAACCATCTATGTTCACCGCAACTAAATTGAGAAGGGGTATGATTCAAAAGGATAAGGAAAGGGGGATGTGGAACATTGAGTCACGAGGGAAAACTATGTGTCACCACCTCCCTTGGTTATTTCCTTTTTTTTTTAGTGTAGGCAGCTATTGGCTGGTAGGAAGACCACTACCACGCCCACGCTTGCTCTCCTCTCGACAACGTAGGGACCGTTCTGCCCACTCCCTCGGATCATGGCTATTCATCTTCCTCATGCAAAACGGGGGATAAAATGTTTTACCATCCATTGTGTGGGGGTTCGCCTCCTCTCTCTAGTGCTAATTGCTGGTCTATAGTTATGTTCCTTCCATCCACACAGAGAACCAACTTCTACCTCCATGCATTGGACTATGTATTGTTTTCATCCATCATAGAGGATTACAGCAGAAATTATTGGGATATTTCCCACTGATTGATGGTAGCAGTTTTCCCCAGGCATTGTTGACTGAGATACCTACAATGCGGCATTGGTAGAAGATCGGGGTGATCTTTCCTATGAATCCATGATGAGCTATGAATGTTGGTCGTGTCTTTTTAACCATTTTCTTGTCTGTGTAAGTCTCACAGTGATGGTATTGAGGATTGGTTTATTGTGGGTTCATGTGAGTGTGTTAGTTGTTGTTTGCCACAATGGGTTGATGATAGTTTTCCCTGTAAATGCTTAAATAGTTGTTTGGCTACTTGCATGCAGTGGATTTGTCCCCGAACTATTTTGGGTTGGTGAATGAGGGCCTGAGGTGCTTGATAAACCTAGTGGGTTGAGAACCACATCAACAAGAGCTATTGAGCTGGATTTCTTCTCCACAACCCCTGAAGAGCACTGGAGGGACGTTCAGGGTCTGAGGGACTGCGTTGCAGAGAAGGGATTGACTTCCTTGTGTTGGGTGCGTGTGGGTGTTCTAGAATCTAGGCTGGTTTTGGTGTTGGTGTCTGTAGCTCTTCAATGAGCTCACCAGCTTAGCATTATCCTTTCCCAACTCCTGGATGGCCTGATAAACCCAAATCTGTTGGCTTGGATGATTTGTTGTTCGCCTGATAAACCCAACCGTGTTTGCTTGGCTGAACTATGTACCCTTGTGGTGTTGTTAACCTTGGCTATGTGTAAGCCTATTATTTCCTTATTCCTTGGGGAGTCATGCCCCGTCTCGGGGGTGGCAGCATTGCTGAGAGATTTAGGAGCGTGCTAGCCTATGGTTGGGTGGAACGTTGCAGCGACGTAGCTGGTTGCGGAACGAGTTCTTTATAAAATAGTAATCTTGTCTATTTTACTTCTGCAATCCTATTTACTGTTAATGATCATGATGAACATGTTGAATGCTTGTATGAATGTATGTTGCTTCCGATGTGTATGATAAATAATCATGTATGCATGTTTTAGTTCAAAGCATTATGTTCTAGCTTTTCACCATTTTCTGAATGTACATGTTCATGGGGCTCTTAGCCCAGATGGTTAACACCATGGTAGCATCATTTTCATCGGTCGGAGGGTTGGGGACGTTACAGTGTGGCATCAGAGCTCATGTTGCAACATGGGCCTGAATGGACCACGAAGATGCAGGGACAAAAGCAGGATTTCTTTCTGCCCAGCAGAGACCTAGTTTGATGACAGGAAACTTCCACAAATTTGTCTATGTGTTTGAACTATTGGTTCATCGGAACACTTGATGGGAAGAAATTCCGATGTAGCGGAGAGCTAGGCGGAAGCACACCCGATGGAGGACAGTTGGAAGGAAAATTTGTGGGAAAATTTTCTAAGAGTTCGACGTCCGTTGGCGGAACATAGTTGATTGAGTTCCCGCCATTGCGGATGGCTAGACAACTACGTGCCCGATAGGTAAGGCCTCCAACCCCCGACACAGTAAAAGTTCAAACTTTTTCTAAGTAGTGAAGACATTGGCCATCAGAAGCAGAAATTTGTTTGGGCGTCCGCCATTTCGGAAGCCTAGAGCACTAGCCTTTCGATGAGAAGAGATTGCCAATACCGATCAGGTTATGCCTCAGCAGATGATGGGCCGCTGTTGCGGCTGCTGATGGAACTATTTTACCGACGAAAAGAAGAGAATTGAGCCGATCAAGCAGTGAAAAGGAAGACTAAAGGGAAAAAATTTCAAAAATTTCTCTAAGTCCTGGAATTGTCGGCCATCGACGATGGTTATTTTAACACATTACTGATGCCTAGTTAATTCAGTTGCCAATGAGCTATGTCGGATGAAGTTAGCAATTTGAACGTCCGCTGTTGCGGCTATTTAGTGGACTAGCCTTCCGATGAACAGTGCACCCGGCTGCCGATACATTGGAAGAAACTAGTTGTTTTGACCACTGAAACGTCGGAATGTTAGTTGGGATGAGACCCAATCTTGTACAAGGTAATTTTGAGTTTTTCAAGTGGGATTTCCTAGCAGATTTCGACTATTTTTTAGTAGGATTTTTGGCAATTTTTCAATAGATTTTCAGGGTTGGAAAGGAGAAGGTGGCAGCGATCTTATGTGCCATATTGCGCAAAAATCAAAGATTTACAAAAAAAAAAAAAAACGAGGGCGCTGCGCTTGACCTGGAAGCCACAAGGGGGCAAGGCCCCTTGACCCCCGTTGTCCCCCTCAGATAGACGTTCTTTGATGAAGGAAATCTTGTGTTTGGGCAAATTGTTATTTTATGATTTTTTCCAAGAAAAAGGTAAGTAGTTTTATTTATATTAACACTATGTATCTAATAGTTTGCTACTAACACATTGCAGAACTATAGATAACTTCCAAGAGCCGTACTCCAGAAAGAACAGTGTGGAAAAGCCAGAGGTGGTTCAGTCATGAGAACCCATGATGGGTATGATGCTCGAGATTCTTACGAGCGAGCAGAAGATGCCATGGGAGAAAATGTTTGTAATAGGAATGATGACATTGAGTCCAATGGAAGGAGATTCCAAGAGACACCGTCACATGTTGCAGCCACCATGAGAAGCTTAATAAAATCTCAGGAAGAGCAGCATCAGTTGAATGCTGCCATATTGGAAAGTTTGACAAACTTGCAGAAAAAGATAGATTCTGGATGAGGTACATCAAGACCAGAAGGCAGTAAGAGAAGCACTAGGAGAAGGAGAAGGACTTCCAGTGGATCGTCTGACTTCGAAGAATCCAGTGGAGATACAAGTTCATCTCCTCATAAAAGGAAAAGAAGAAGGCACCTTAGGGATCTCTCTTGAGACGAGTTTAGGAAAGATAAACCTCCTACATTTGATGGTGAGATACAGACGGGACAAGAAGCTGAGGCTTGGCTTCTTGGGATAAAGAAGTACTTTTAGGTGCAGGATTATTCAGGAAATATGAAGGCACGAGTTGCCATATTCAATCTGAATGGAAGGGCATCCATTTGGTGGGAACACTTCAAGCAGGTAAAAAAGATCAGTGAAAGGAAACTAAAGTGGAAACAGTTCAAGAAGTATTTCAAGCAGAAATACCTCTCTGATAGGTACTATGATGACAAGATCAAGGAGTTCCATGAGCTGAGATTGGGACAGCAAACCATGGATGAATATGCAAATAAGTTTTTGGAGCTATTGACATATGTCCAGTACATCAAAGATGAAAAAGTGAAGGTCCAACATTTTTTGAGTGGATTACCTCAGTATTACAAAGATAGAATTGAGTTTTATGAACCTAGAACTCTTGAAGAAGTAATAAGAAAAGCTAAGTATTGCTATGAGAAAAGTAAAAGAAAACCTGATTACCATAAGGCATGGAAGGACAAGAAGAATGAAAAGTTGGACAAAAGAAAGAAAGGTTTCAAACCTTCTAGATTCAGGAATTAGCAAAAGAAACCTTCCCAAGTTGTGAGTGATCCAGTTGGAGTGACAGGTGGAAAGCCTAAAGAGCCACATCCGAATAAAGGTCCACTCAAATGTTGGAAATGTGAAGGACCTCACTTGCATAGAAATTGTCCACTCGAGAATGAGAGTGCAAGGCCAACTTACAATGTTCAAGGAGCAGAAACAGTGGGTCAGGTAGTAAGGGCAGTCCCTAGGATTTATGCAGCACTGGAGGACCGCCAGGCAGATCACCAGTCAACTGTGGTTGAAGTAGCAGGTAAGATTGTTGAGCAATCTGTTTCTATTTTGATTGACCTTGGTTCTATGCACAGTTACATTACCCCTAGAATAGTGGAGATTTGTGCTTTTAAGAAGGTAAAGCATAGGAAATCTTGGTTATTCCAGCTAGCCACTGGAACTAAGAGAAAGGTTAGTGAAATGGTAGAGAAATGTCATTGTTCATGGATGGGTTGGTCACTTGTGTAGATCTGAATGTTCTACCGCTTGGTTCCTATGATGTTCTCATTGGGATGGATTGGTTAGAACCTCACAAGGTGAAGCTTGATTGTTACAATAAGACTTTCAAATGCATGAATGAAGAAGGGAACCTAGTAGTTGTCAAAGGAATTCCAAAGGTGGTTTCAGTACGGCAGGTTTAAGCAATGCAGTTAAAGAAGTTCTGTAGGAAGGGTTTCCAGTTGTATGCAGCTCATATTTTGGAGGCCTCAGGAGATGAAACTCCTATGTTGGAGGACTATCAGGTGTTACAAGAATTCAGGGGTGTGTTTCCTGATGAGATTCTAGGGCTTCCTCCAAAGAGGAACATTGATTTCACAATTGAACTTTTGCTAGGAGTAGCACCAGTGTCCAAGGCACCCTACAGGATGAGTACACCGGAGATGCTAGAATTGAAGATGCAACTGCAAGAGTTGTTGGAAAGGAAGTATATCCGGCCGAGTGTGTCTCCTTGGGGAGCACCAGTTCTATTTGTAAAGAAGAAAGATGGTACACTCAGGTTGTGTATTGATTACAGACAATTGAACAAGGTTACTGTGAAGAACAAATATCCTTTGCCTAGGATTGATGACCTCTTTTATCAAATGAGAGGAGCAAAGGTATTTTGCAAGATTTACTTGAGGTCTGGTTACCATCACGTAAGAATCAAGGATGAAGACATTCATAAGACGGCCTTCAGGACAAGGTATGGGCATTATGAGTTTGCAGTGGTACCATTTGGTCTCACAAATGCACTAGCTACATTTATGTGCCTTATGAATAGTGTCTTTAGCAGGTATTTGGACAAGTTTGTTCTTGTTTTCCTCGATGACATTCTTGTTTATTCTAAGAATGAGGAAGAACATGAAGAGCATTTGAGATTGACATTGAAATTGCTCAGGGAGCATTAGCTGTATGCAAAACTGAGCAAGTGTGACTTCTATAGAGATAGAATTTAGTATTTGGGTCACATTATCTCAATGCAGGGTATATCTGTGGACCCTGAGAAGATTGAAGCCATCATGAATTGGCCTACTCCAAGAAATGTGACAGATGTAAGATATTTTATGGGACTTGCAGGATACTACCAGAGGTTCATTGAAGGATTCTCCCGAGTTGCACATGCCATCACTTCTTTGCAAAAGAAGGGGATGAAGTTCGAATGGACATCGAGGTGTGAAGAAAGTTTCCAGCGGTTGAAGAATCTTCTCACTAGTGCACCCGTATTGAAAGTTGCAGACCCGGAAAAAGATTTTGTGGTGTGTACTGATGCATGCGGACAAGGGCTTGGAGGAGTCCTTATGCAGGACAACCATGTGATATGTTATGAGTCAAGAAAGCTGAAGGAGCATGAGAAGAACTATGCCACTCATGATCTAGAGCTCGCAGCCATAGTACATGCCCTCAAGATGTGGAGACATTACTTGATGGGTAGAAGATTTGAACTCAAAACGGATCACTATGGACTGCAATATTTATTTGATCAGCCTACTTTGAATGCTAGGAAAGCAAGATGGCTAGAATTTTTATGCGAGTTTGATTTCGAAATCAAGCACATAAAAGGGAAAGAAAACAAGGTAGCTGATGGACTCAGCAGGAAGGTACAGGAAATGCATGTGGCATCTCTTAGTGTTTTCCAATGATATTTACAGTGGCAGATTGTTAATCATGTTGCCGGAGATGAATTGTATGAGTAGGTAAAAGACAAACTCCAGCAACAAAGTCTCAAGAAGAGATATGAGGGATATAAATTGGAAGAAGATGGACTTCTCACTTTTAAAGGGAGAATTTATATTCCGAATGTAGCATATTTGAGGAGAATTGTTATGGATGAAATCCATCAAGCTCCGTATTCTGGTCACCCAGGATATCAGAAGACAATTGCTACAGCTAGAAAGCAGTACTTTTCGCCAGGTGTGAAAAAGGACATGGCTGAATACATTTCAAGGTGCATGAAATGTCAATAGGTAAAGGTTGAGCATCAACATCCATTAGGTTTGTTGCAACCTCTGCCAATTCCGAAATGGAAATGGGAAGTTATTTCCATGGATTTTATTATAGGATTGCCGATGACTTGGAGACAACATGATTCCATCATGGTTGTGGTGGACAAGTTAACTAATGTAGCACATTTTATACCAGTGAAGTCTATGCACAAGACTGATGACATTGCAAAGATCTTCATGAAGGATATTTTCAAATTGCATGGATTGCCTAAGGCAATAGTCTCTAACAGAGATGTCAAGTTCACTTCCAATTTTTGGAAGGGATTGTTTGCATATTTGGGTACAAAGTTAAACTTCAGCATTGCATACCATCCCTAGACAGATGGGCAGACAGAGAGAGTGAATCAAGTGCTTGAAGATATGCTTCGCATGTATGTGACGGACAAACCAACCAAGTGGGAAGATTACTTACACTTGGTAGAGTTTGCTTACAACAATGGACAGCAAGCATCCTTGGCAATGAGTCTGTATGAAGCTTTATATGGAAGACGGTGCAGGACACCAGTGACTTGGGACAACCCGGTGAACAGAGTTGTGCTTGGACCAGAATTGCTCAATGAAATGGAGTAAGAGGTTGTAAACATCAGGTAGAATCTGAAAGCAACACAGGACAGACAGAAAAGTTATGCAGATAAGCATAGGGTGAACAAGGAGTTCGGTGTTGGGGATCATGTTTACCTCCGAGTGAGGGCATGGAAGAGTTCCTTGAAGCTTGGAAGCTGTGCCAAGATGTCACCTAGATATTGTGGGCCATTTGAAGTGCTTCAGAGAATAGGACCCATTGCATATAGACTTGCATTGCCTGCTAATACTAGAGCTCATAATGTTTTTCATGTTTCTTTGCTTAAGAGATATGTACATGATCCTAACCATGTGATAAATTGGGATGTGATTCAGGTGGAACCCAAGGGAGAGTTCTAAACTGAGCCAATGCGCATCCTCAACAGGAAGGTAACAATGCTCTGGAACCGGGCCATAGGTCAGGTAAAGGTGCAATGGGAGCACTACAGACCTGAAGAGGCCACATGGGAACTGGAGGATGCCATGCTGTTGGCACATCCATTTTTGTTCAATCCTACGAAACACTAAGGCGGTACCAGTGTAGAATTTTGTTCAAATTTTGTAAATCACTGAGGACAGTGCTATTGAAGGGGGAGGGGAATGTAATACCCCGGTTTTAACCCCGCTTGCATTAAAGTACATATGATACATATGTTTTAAATAATATTGGTGAAGAGCTAAAGGCCAAGGCCCCACCATAGATTTGGTTATGTTGTGTTTCTAATTAGGAATGGTCACTGATGGTATATCAGGACATGTGGCATATTATTAATTATGGCATAATGTAAACACGCATTTTAATTAAATAACCCAACCAACTATGTTCGCCGCAACTAAATTGAGAAGGGGCATGATTCCAAAAGATAAGGAAAGGGGGATGTGGAACATTGAGTCACGAGGGAAAACTATGTGTCACCACCTCCCTTGGTTATTTCCCTTTTTTTTTAGTGGAGGTAGCTATTGGCTAGCAAGAAGACCACTACCACGCCCATGCTTGCTCTCCTCTCCACAACGTAGGGACCATTCTTCCCACTCCCTTGTATCATGGTTGTTCATCTTCCTCATGCAGGACGAGGGATAAAATGTTTTACCATCCATTGTGTGGGGGTTTTCCTCCTCTCTCTAGCGCTAATTGCCGGTCTATAGTTCTGTTCTTTCCATCCACATAGAGAACCAACTTCTGCCTCCACGCATTGGACTGTGTATTGTTTTCATCCATCATAGCGGATCGCAGTGGAAATTATTGGGATATTTCCCACTGATTGATGGGAGCAGTTTTCCCCACGCATTGTTGACTGAGATACCTACAATGCGGCATTGGTAGAAGATCGGGGTGATCTTTCATGTGAATCCACGCTGAGCTGTGAATGTTGGTCATGTCTTTTTAACCATTTTCTAGTCTGTGTAAGTCTCACGACGATGGTATTGAATATTGGTTTGCTGTGGGTTCATGTGAGTGTGTTAGTTGTTGTTTGCCACGATGGCTTGACGGTGTTTTTCCCTGTAAACGCTTAAATACCTGTTTGGTTGCTTGCATGCAGTGGATTTGTCCCCGGACTATTTTGGGTTGGTGAATGAGGGCCTGAGGTGCTTGATAAACCTGGTGGGTTGAGAACCACACAGACAAGAGCTACTGAG
Organism: Pseudotsuga menziesii; assembly: GCA_001517045.1. Classification (NCBI taxonomy): domain Eukaryota; kingdom Viridiplantae; phylum Streptophyta; class Pinopsida; order Pinales; family Pinaceae; genus Pseudotsuga; species Pseudotsuga menziesii. The sequence continues at coordinate 67,031 of LPNX010332713.1, forward strand.
CCGGATTTCTTCTCCAGAACCCATGAAGAGCACTGGAGGGAAGATCAGGGTCTAAGGGACTGCGTTGTAGAGAAGGGACTGACTTCCTTGTGTTGGGAATGTGTGGGTGTTCTAGAATCCAGGATGGTTCTGGTGTTGGTGTCTGCATCTCTTCAGTGAGCTCACCAGCTTAGCATTATCATTTCCCATCTCCTGGATGGCCTAATAAACCCAACTCTGTTGGCTTGGCTGATCTGTTGTTTGCCTGATAAACCCAACCGTGTTGGCTTTGTTGAACTGTGTACCCTTGTGGTGTTGTTACCCTTGGCTATGTGTAAGCCTGTTAGTTCCTTATTCCTTGGGGAGTCATGCCCGGCTCGGGGGTGGCAGCATTGCTGAGAGATTTAGGAGCGTGCTAGCCTATGGTTGGGTGGAACGTTGCAGTGACGTAGCTGGTTGCGGAATGAGTTCTTTATAAGATAAGTAATCTTGTCTATTTTACTTATGCAATCCTATTTACTGTTAATGATCATGATGAACATGTTGAATGCTTGTATGAATGTATGTTTCTTCCGCTGTGTATGATAAATAATCATGTATGCATGTTTTAGTTCAAAGCATTCTATTCCAGCTTTTCACCATTTTCTGAATGTACATGTTCATGGGGCTCTTAGCCTGGATGGTTAACACCATGGTAGCGTCCTCTTCGTCAGTCAGAGGGTCGAGGATGTTACAACAATTGTCTTGGCAGCTTCTTCCCATAGATGCATAGGAGGATCTTGATCATGGAGCATTGCCTTTGCTACTTCCATGATTTTTCTATTCTTCCTTTCTACAACCCCATTCTGTTGTGGATTATATGGAGGGGTCAAATCCCTCTTAATCCCTAAATCTCTGCATAATTCCTTGAATTCATTTGATGTGAATTCTCTACCATTGTCTGATTGGAAAATCTTGATCTTCTTCTTTGTGTGGTTTTCGATCAAGGATTTGAATTCCTTGAACTTGTTGAATACTTCATCTTTGTTCTTCATGAAGTATCCATGTCTTCCTAGAAAAATCATCAATGAAAGAAACACAGTATACATACTCGCTTAATGAACTGGATGACATCGGACCACATACATCGGAGTGAATGATTTCCAAGAGTTCTTTAACCTTTCTTTCACTACTTGGAAATTTCTTATTTGTGTTCTTTCCTTTTGCACATCCCTTGCATACTCCTTGATGTTTTACCTGCATTTCTAGAAGACGTTCAAAAACTTTTCTTGCAAGTGGTAGTGCCCTATACTGCATATTTGCAAGCCTTCTATGCCAAAGTTCTTTTGGTTCTACTGAGTCATGAACCAAAGCTTGTTCTGGTTGACCCTTTAATCTGTATAGTCCTCCCTCTTATCCTCCGATTACTATTGGGTGATTCCATGAAGATGGGTAACACTTTTTGGCCAAATTTGGCGATGAAAACCTGATTTTTTACTCATGTGCTAGATAGAAGCCCTCAAAACGCATATATGCCATGTGAATTTTGACTTGCAGTAAAAAAAAAAATTGTATAATATTATGTTGGCTTCATAGTGATATTTTTTTAAAAATATTCCGATGTCATTTAATGTGTGAATTTTTGCATTTAATGAACTGTGTGACCTTAAAAATTTAAAGAAGCTAATAAGTGGCTCGTGTCCACATAGAGTAATTCAATCTTGCATTAATAATTTAAAAAAAATAAATATATGAACATGATCTACATAAAATGGAGTGTGATGTGCATATTTTTTTGTTAATTTTTTTCGCATTATACAATTATTTATTATTTTTCGAAAGTGAACACATTATATTTCAGCATCGTTTTAAACACATATTTGTCCACGTAAAGAAATTTTTTCTATTTTTTCAAAAATTGAAAAACCAAAGATACCCTTTTGAACAGGACACGTCGATATGTGATGTGTGCATTTTTAAGAATTTTTTGGCTGTGTATTTTTAACTCTGCGGATTTTTCTTTGAGTTGCTTCGAAGTTGCAGTGTGGTTTTCTAAGTATAAGTTTTAGAAGTAATTAAAAAATAAATATCATATGAATTCCAAAATGCGTGTATGATACCTCAATGGATAGAAGATTCATTGGTGAATTTATCAGTATCAACTCCGCTCAGTTATGTGCTAGGAATGGAAGGGTTTACACCTCTGCAAGGCACAGGAAATTTTCCATTTGCTTGAATGTGGGCTAAGTCTATTTTTTTAAGCCCTCGACCGAGGTATGAACCTCGACCGAGGTATTTAAATACCTCGGTTGAGGTATTAAGAGGACCTCGACCGAGGGTTTTTAAATCCCTTGACCGAGGGTTTAACAAACCCTCGATCGAGGTCCTCTTAATACCTCGACCGAGATATTAGCTCGGTCGAGGTCGTAGTCATGTAATATCCTATTTAAAGAGAGCAACCTTAAGACAAAATTGTAGGTGGTCATTACATTTTTTGAGAGTTGATGTCTGAAATGAAAACAAGGGTCATTTATCTATATTTGTAGAAATGGGTCTTGGAGTCTTAGGAGTCATAGATATGATTGATCAGATCTATGACTCCTATGACTCCTTGACCCATATCTACAGATCTACACATAAAATTTAGAGGAAGCAAAAGTAGTAATGTTTTTACATGTTTTATCTTCAAGGTATGGGTGAATCCGCGGACCTGGGTAACTCCAATCTCCGAGCCGTCGCGTTAGTGGCTTTCTATGCATGTCGTAGCTCTTTCACAGGCTCCATGTCAATGTCAATGACAATGATTATTGTTACTTGTCATTGACATGGAGCATGCGAAACAGCTACGGCATGCATAGAAAGCCACTAACGCGACAGCTCGGAGACTGGAGTTACATAAAGCTCAATTATAATGAATATATTTTGCAACTTGTATCCACTTGAACACATAGTCTATGAAACTTGTATCCACTATTATTTCAAACAAACATACTAATTAGTGTAATAAGATCTAGAAAAATATACATATTCTAATAGGTTTGGTGCAGTTGTTTATGCTTGTATAGATTGTGAGTTGGTAGAAATTTGTGATTTTAGAGGTTTTATTTGTGCTAACAAATAACTTATCTTCTTCTCTTTATCTTCTACTAGACCTTGGAACTTTACCATAATTGCTAGCAGTTCTTCTTTTTCTTGTTCAACATTCTTTATCTCAACTATATGAACTAGATATACATTTGAAAATTTAGCTCTTTCTTGAGTTTGGAAATATCATTGACTTTAGTTCCTATTGGAGACTTGATTTGAGATCCATCATAAGGATTAGAACTCAAGGAAACTATCTTTTCTTCCAGGTCCTTTGTATGTTTTCTTTATTTGTTATGGTTGTCCATGTTTCTACTTTTAATGTGTCTCCAACCTTATTAAGGACTTATTTCAATCTTTTTTCAATCTTTTTAAATGTAACTACCTATACACATATCATGAAACTCATCTTATTGAAGAAATCAAATTTATATGAGATACCAAATTAGATACAATCTATGATATGTTCTTTTTCTCTATAGTCACTCATTCTGGTAGGGACATGTACCTTGGGTTCAACGATTTCATATATTAAGGTTTTTATTTATGTGGTCCGCTACTGATAGGATTATTTTCTGAGGAGGGATGATATGATATCTATCATCATTTATAGATTTAACACTTTCTTTTTTAATATCCTTATATATTGATTGGAAATATGTTTGAACTAGGATAAGACTTGTTTAAGTAAGATCGTTTTCCTTTTGGGGCATTGTGGTTCACCAACAAAGGATAATGAATGAATCTAGTTGGTGTATTTCCTCATGTTGTTGACTATTTTCAAAATTCAACAATATATTTGAGAAATTCTACCCCTATGTAGTTCTCCACTAGTGCTTGATATGTTTCCTATGGTTGTATCCTATCTTTCTTTGGCTAAGGAGCATGCTCATCTTGATCAATCTCCATATATGCAGTTAACTCCTTATCCCCTCTCTTTTGGTCTGATAAGTGCTCTTACTTACTCCACTCTATTGATATCTTTTGAACTTATTCAATTTCATTCCAACTCTCCTTATTGGCCACTTTCTCCCATTCTTGTATGGGTTGGAAATCATACACAACATTCTTGTTTTCTAGCCTTTGCTTTGAGATGACCTTCTGTGGGTCATAAGATGCAACTTCTGCTTTTCCCAAATTTAGTTTCTCTAGAAACTATTCGATATAGTTTAGAGAAATTAAGTATTTCACCTAAGAAGGGACAACAAATTTAGGGATATTACATAGCTAGGACTCTCAGAGTAAACTTGTAGGGTTTCATTTCAAAGATTAAAAGCTTATTGATCTCAATTAAAATTGAATATATTAATAATTAAACAAAATATTAATTTTCTATTTTAAATTTTTTAAATACTTCAGATAAAATAATCTCATTAAAATAATAATTAAACATAAAACATGTTTGATGACATTTAAAGTTTTAAGAAATGATAAATAAAAATAAAAATAAATAATATAAAAATGAAATTCTAAAAGAATTTGACATGATAAAAATTAAGCTTGAATATGCTCCAGCAAAGGCATAGAAATAGAATTTATACTATTTCCAAAAGACGCAGCAACAACAAAATTATAATTGGCAATTTGGGGAAAAAGCTTTTAACTTATGCTTTGAACCCTAATTTTGCTCCGATGACGTGGTACGTACATAAAAATCAGATAATGCAGAAAAAATCACCATCTAGGGATTTCCACCGTATAGGATCGTTTCACACAAGTTAGCGGAATATTTTCTGACATGAAATCTCTGAGGGACATGCGTCGCACATCCGCAACACTTTGGTGGATGAACAACGCCGATAGGCATCACGTGTTCATCCGTCATACTCTTGTGGAATTTGATCGTTTGAACTGTTTTTCTTGTGGATGAATAATGTTGATAATGATAGGTATCACGTGTTAAGCTGTCATAGTATTGTGGAATTTGATGGTTTGATATGCTTCTTGGCAAGATGAATTTCTTGAAACTTTAGCTCTATATATGGCGGTATGGATGACTAATTTTGTTAAGGTATATGCTCTTTGATTGGGTTTTGACCATCCATCCTTAATCAAGGATTAACAGAAGGCAACAACGCAATGCCAATGTTGATTAAAATCATGAATCACTTGATCATCTTTAATCAAATATTAAAAGAACATGATGACAATGTTGATTAAAGTCACCTATCACCGTCGGCGTACGTTGATCCATCGGTAGTACTCTCGGTACTCGTTCGGAACTCCGAGTTGTTCTGGCTTTATGACGTCCTTTATCTTACCTGAGCGCGGACATAAATCAATCCTCAATCTCTGAATGTTGCAAATTTGCCCTTGAAGATGAATCGATGGAAGGACGGGAGGAATTAATGTTTTCTTGGATGCACAGCCCATGGCTTTGCTCACCGCCCTTTGTTTACGGGTATTTATGACTTCTTGTTTTTTTGTGCTTAAACACAATGGAATTTCTGCAACTGATCTGTTTATTTAATGAAGAGTCCAGGGGTGTACGTTTCTTTCTTAGTTTGGCTTTGGTATTCTGACAGATTAGGTATTAAAATTATTAACGATGATTTTGTTTAGTTCTCTATAATCAATGCAAATTCATGTAATAAAAAAGTCACCATGTCCCATTATTTTTCTACATCAACATAATTGGGCTCTAACAAGGCGAGGATCTTGGTTGAATGTGTCCCTTTCGGATTAGATCTTGAATCTGACATTTTATTTCCGCTTAGATATCTTCGTGGTTATATATACATACAGTCTATATATTCTCAGATATCTCGCTGAAGGATATGCAGCAGCGAAGCCGAAGTGGTAGTGACATAATTACTGGCATGTAGTCTAGTTTTCTCTACCTTTTTCTGTAAATAAACTTCCAAAAGTTATCAATAAATGTAAATTGTATGTACATCTTTTTAATTCTTGTGAATAAATTTTAAGTTAAATATAAATTTCTCTGGATTTAGCTAAATTTTTCTGTAAAAGAAGTTTGAAAAGTTGTCAATAAATGTAAATTGTATGTATATATTCTTAATTCTTGTGAATTTAGTTTTAAGCTAAATATGAAGTTCTCTGGATTTAGCTAAATATTTAGCCTGTTGCCTGCCATTTAATGGGACCGCAGTGAGAATGTTGCCAATTAGATTGCAAGCAGCAAAATGGTTTTAGTCAAAACTAAGTTCAATGAAAATAGTCTTCCCGTACATTTATTACCCACCGTAGAGCTAGGGTTTGATCCGGTAGTTCTGCTTTTTGCAGCAGAAAGGAGGCATTTTATTTAGAAGGTAATCAAACCCGATACAGAAACCAGAGTGTGAAGCTAGCGCTATTATTCTCACACCTATATACTTAAATATATTTATTTCATACAAAATTTTATTTTAATATTTTTTTCTTGTAGTTTTTTATTTTTATTTTTTCAATTAAATTCATTATCTTTTTCTGTTAAAAATATTCTCAAATTAAGTTTTTAATCAATTTCTTCTTAATGTTATTCTCTATTAAAGTGTGTTGACTTTTCTAAATATTTGTTTAGTAAAAGTACGTAGAACACTGGCTCTTGTATATATTGATTTCCTTGGTTCATCAACCTAAAGATTTATAAAGTAAACCTTCCATTTAGGTGATGGTCTAATTATATTAAAAATGTACTATTTGCACAATATTTTTTTATTTGTATACATAAACAATATTATTTATATTTGTATATATAAGTATATGTTAGAAATAAAAGCCACTCAAGACATTGATTAAAATAAATATATATTCATCATAACATTAATGGTAATTAGAGTAATTTATATATTTATATAAAATAAATAATATTTAAATATAAATTTAAGAAAAAAATGGGAATATATATATTTGAAAAAAGACAATCCAAAATAATTAATAGTGAGCATCTAGAGCGCATGTCACTTTCCAGCTAGGCTAAGAAACAAATCTTTCTAGTTCACTTAAATTAACCAATGTTGCACTGTAAAAATTAATATTGGCATTTCTTCCCGTGATCAACCAATTATAACACTCTTCCACTTCCTTTAAGATCTTCCATTTCTCTATTGAGTCATTCATGTCATTGATTTTGTTGAATTTTGATGGAGTCATGTTGAACTTTTGACCGACAATAAATCTCTTGTGAGAGATATACTCAAGGACATATACAAATGCCATTAGTTGTACTTTGTAATAGATCAACTAAACTCGGTGCCATAGGTAATATTCAATATTGAAAAAATTGCATTTCAAAACTTGCAAAGTTTGTCAATGGGTGCTTGGTTGGTTAGTAAAGTAAGGGTGTTTCTATTCCCCCACCGTAAAGAAAATTTGAAGGGTGAAAAATATTTTGAAAATATTCATGAAAATTATGTTCCTAATGTCAAAGATCATGTGGTTTCTACGTTTGTGACTAAATAAAATGAAGTTAGGGTAGTTCCAAACACTTCTTTGCATCAGAATTCCATTCTAAAGAAGAAAAGAAAGCCCTTGAATAAACATAATGCAAGGTTATCAACTCTACCAGAGAGATCAAATAATCAAATAAAGATAAATATATGCACGGAAGAAGAAAATGTTCTTGAATTATTATCTAGAGTAGATCATCGAAAGAAAATGACACAAATCAGAGGAAGGACACTATGTTTTCCACCAAAGGCTGATAAATATCAATTGTGAATTGGAAAAACATACGTTAATGAATACTATTCACATAAATATGGATCATGCAAGCTATTATGAATTTCAAAACCTATGTTAATGATTAGTACTCACTTCCTTTGATGAATGTCGATGCCATATTAAAAAAAATGGTGCTAGAACCTACACTGTAACAGGTGAATTAACTAGATATGGACATTCCCTTATGCCTCTGGAAATTGCCAAAGACCTTGAAAGAAGTCATGTAAAGAACTAATCTATGTGGAACAGAGCCCCAACAAAGAAAATAATTATGTGGCATTTTTAATCAGAGGATAGTCAATAAGAAGATTATTAAGCCCCTTCATATAAGCTAAAGGTATTTTTTAGCTAAACACATGTTTTCATATCCCATGCATTTGTCTATTATAGAACTATTCCCTTCTACCCCCGCGAACTCTTTTTATATTTTTTTTTACACAAGCACCTCGACCGAGGTCCATACCTCGACCGAGGGTTAATAAATACCTCGACCAAGGGTTAAGAAATACCTCGGTCGAGGGCTGAACAAAACCTCGGTCGAGGGCTTGATAAAAGCTCGGTCGAGATATTAAAACCTCGGTCGAGGGCTTGTTAAACCCTCGACCGAGGTACGTTTTTCTGTTTTTGTTGAAATGCGCTTGCCAAAAAGTGTTACCCAGGTCCACGGATTCACCCTATTGCATCATAAATAGTCTTTCCTTTTGGCCACATGAGGACTTGGCCATCTATAAATGCGACTCTTATGCCTTTTGTATCTAATGCAGAGATAGAGAGAAGGTTCTTCTTTAGTCTCGGTACAAATAGGACATCCTTCATTTTCATAGAATTTCTAGAGTCTAATTTGTAGGAGGATTCTACACTACCTTTTATTGGATACTGGTAGTCATCCCCAAGTTTCACCTTGTGGGGTGATTCATGTTCTGATAGTTTCAAAAAGGATTTCTTGAATCCTGTCATATGTTTGGAAGCCCCACTATCAATGAGCCAATCATTGCTTCCATGTGTAATAGTGCCTGTGAGGGCAGATATCAACACATATTCTTGATCACTTGAAGAACCATCACTGTCTTGTTTGATTCTCTTTTTGGAAGGCTCATCATCTTTTGCAGCATGAACATGGTGTCTTTTCTTGTTTCCCTTCCTCTTGTGAGATCTAACTTTGTTTCTGGGACAATCTCTTGTAAGGTGTCCTATTTCATCACAAGTATAGCAAATGAACTTAGATAAATCTTTGTTAGATTTTCTAGTTTTATTCTTCTGGCGAGAGTGCTTACCTCTGTGATGGTCTGTTCTGCTTTTCTTGGATTGTAATGTAATAGCTTTCTTCACTTCCCATCTTTTCTTCTCGAGCTAATATTCAAGCTTATTCTCATGAGCACTCCTCCCATAGTCTGCTAAACCTGACTAGCTTCTTTCTGGCACAGATCTCTTAAATGAAAGAGTCACATGCCCTAGGGAGACCATTCAAGGTGGTCATTACAATTTCTACATTCTCTACTTCTTCATCTATAGCTTCGAGTTTTTCCTTGATTTGAGAGACCCTTGTAAATTAATATTGGATGGTCTTCGCATTCTGGATCTTTACATTCTTCAATTGGCTTCTTAGAGTCATCTTCTGATTTCTATTCTTCCCTTCAAATAACTTGGTCATGGCATTAAACATCTCTTTAGGTGTCTTTAGGGAGGACACCTAAGGTATCCGATGATCCTTGAGTGAATCAGCAATAATCCTCTTAGCCATGACCAATTTCTTTTTGTGTAAGGCCTTAGCCTCATCTCCCTCTGTAACTGGAAATTCTCCACTTATGTAGGAGTCCAATTCATTTTCTTCCAAGACCAAGGAGATCCTATACTTCTAGGCTCAGAAGTTATCAGCTCCCTCAATCTTTTCATCAAGCTTGGTATGATGAGACATCTTAACAGAGAACCTCAAATGGAAATAAAAAAATATTTAGATCTTACCAAGTTAAGATGTCTGAACTAGATCTAGAGCTAGATTTATGTAGAGTTGGTTTTTTAGTTCAGGAGCAGATTAGGGTTTGACTTTCCTGGAGTTCTACCCAACCCAAAACCTCGATTTTGATCTCTGAACTTTGATTTTGGGGAGGAGATCAATCCTGGACTAGGTTCACTAAAAAATTCCACTTTTGTGAAAAGCCCTAATTTCTTGTAGCGCTACCGGGTCAAAAATTGAAAATGCTCAAAATTAGATTCTGCTTCGACAGAAAGATGCGCCCTATAGAGGAGAGTCAACCTAGTCTCCTTTTTCTAAAAATATGTGGAGAGAGATCCAAAAAGTAGGAATCCCTAGCTTCAGGAGATGCATAGTATCTTCTTCTCAGGCTAGCTCTGATACCATGTTATATTTTTAACATTTAAGCTATATGATCTTAGGATCTTATCTGAGAGAATAACAAGCACAACAATCAATCACAAGAGACAATGAACACAAAGATTTTCCTCAGGGAAACCATAAAAGAGAAAACCTCGCAACTTCCTCAGAGATAGAATCAATACCAAAAGTAAAACCCAAAGATACAAAGATGACCTCCCAACAGCAGTAGTCTCTCTCTCTCTCTCTTGTCCCAGCTTCTTCTCTCTCTCTCTCAGTTATGTGCTACAACTAAGTGTGTGTGACTGTATGATAAATATAGAGGCTCACTCTCCATTTATACTAATTTCTAACTAGACATTAACTCACCAGGGTCGACTTCTCTCGGAGAGTCTAATAACCCTAGTGCCCTGCAACTGCGGGGACTTTAACCCTTGAACAATAAGGAGGGTTACCCTCAGTGACTTTACATGACTTGTTTACTTTATTGATTCTCCCAATAGGATCATCGGGGTATGACATGACACAATTACATCACTGATACTCCCAACAGTGACATTGGGGTATAATATACAAGTGAATACATTCCAAAGTTACAAATACATCAACATCCCTCACTTCTCATAGTCTCTACACACTCCAGCATGTGATCGTCCTCCTTCATGGTTGCTATCATCAAGCAGTGCTATGAATAGCAATGATGGTTTCTTTGGTGCAAGCTCTTCACACGTTATCAAGCGATTTCCTTCCAGGATACAAATCCTACAACGTCCAAACTCTGGTGTAGACTCTTCACACTTTATGAAGTGATCTCCTTCCAGCGTCCAACCAACAAGATCTTCTTTTACACTAGCTCTAATACCACTTCTTATAGTTTCACAGTAGAAACAATTCAATTACACAACATTTAAACACCACTATATAATGTGGTAAAATCCCAGAGGGAAAACATCCATGCAAGCAAAGTATTGAAACTCATTAATGAAGAAGGAGAGATTACATGATGGGTCTCAGCCTTACAGACAAGTCAGACCATTATGTATCCCAACCATGTATTATATACTTCATCAAAAAAGTTACATGAGTAAACCGTTGCTAGTTATGCCCATTATGAGAAACTTCCCCTAAACACCCTTAATGAGAAACCTCCGAAAAACACATTAATTTAGTTGTCATTTAACAAAAATTACTAAAATTTTCATATTAACGATTATTTTTTAGTCGGAAACTTATAGTAGTTGATTTCCAGTACTTTATAATGTGAGTAACTTGTAGTTATATTTACCTTATTCATTAATTGGTTCCCTGATTTATCATCTAAAAGTATATTTATGCATGTATTTGGTCAATAATTTAGTCATTAATTGTCACAATTAATGACCAAATACATGACTAAATATATGATAGATGATAAATCAAGGAAACCAATTAATGACTCAAGAAATATGAGTAAATGTTGGTTGTTTTATAAGATATTGTAAATTAGCTACTATTGGTCACCACATCTAAAACAATAGTCATGTATATCCAAATTTTAGTCCCTTTTTAGGCATAAATTTGTCCTCTATAGTAGTCATTCATCTCTTTTTAGTAGTTTTATATTCATTAGATAAATAACTAATTTAGTAGTTTTATATTCATTTCATTTGCGTTCATTACAATCAATATAAATTATTAATTTATTTGTTTTATATTTATTTTATTTTCATTCATCATTATTAATCAATATAAATTAATTACTATGATATTGTGAATAAATTTTAAAATGTCATACAATATTCATGCTAATCTAAAATGAATACACATGCGAATCATGCAAAGCCGCATTCGTTAACAACACTAAAAAATATCAAGTACAAATTACATATGTAATTGGAATCATGTAAATTATACCATATGAAAAGTCAAGTATTACAATATATTTGAGTTTCCAATTGAATATCCATTAATGGACTAATACTTCTCCATCACAACACTGTCTCCATACTTTACATGAAAATCATCTACATCAATGACTTTTCCAAATATTACAATAGTCATTGATTGAAACTTCATTCCTTCTTCTTCAAACGACTACATCCATCTTGTTTTTGTTTCGTATCGAAAGAGGATGTTACTCATGATCTTAATACCTTGTTGGTTTGAAATTTTGTGAAACACAAAAGTGGTAATGATAAATTTAAGTTAAATATAGGTAAAATTTTCACATATTTTTAAATTACACAATAATATAAAATATTTATGTGTACATTGAAACTTTGTCGGTATTAAAAAATAGAACAAATCAAACTTTAATTGTCTTTTATAGTGCAATGCCAACATGGGAATCTTGTATATATTGAAAAGGAAATAAAAGTCATGACTATTCAAACAAAAAAATTTGAAAACAACCTAGATTGATACCTAGCATAGTTGTAAATGCTTGGTCTTTATTGAATAAGAGACAAATAAATTTTAAAAAAATAGTATTTCTATGTACATTGAAACTTTGTCGGTATTAAAAAATAAAACATATCAAACTTTGACTTTCTTTTATAGTGCAATGGCAACATGAGAATCTTCTATATTGAAAAGGAAATAAAAGTTATGACTATTTAACCAAAAAAATGAAAACAACCTAGATCGATAGCTAGCATACTTATAAATGCTTGGTCTTTATTGAAAAAAACATACAATTTTTTTTTTTTTAAATGGCATTATATAAGAGAGACGTATAAAAAATAAAAAGGAATATCAGCAATCAGTAAATAAGAAATGCATTAAGCAATGTTGATTCAATTGATTATGTCTTCACTTTTAAAATAAAATCTTTATTGGTTAGGTAAATCACTTTGGAACAATAATACAAATTCGAAAGTAGCTTAATCTAAAAAAAAATTAAGATCAAACGTGGGCATTGTAAAAGTTGTGGAAAATTTACAGCTTAAGAATTTATAAACAAGCTTTGGATATGGAAAGAGTTCGAAGTGAAAAATGCATAACAATTCAATATATGTAATCCATTTCATGTCACTTTGAACTCAACTTCTGAATTAGAAAGAGTTCCAAACGAAAAATGCATAACAATTCAATATATTTAATCCATTTGATGTGATTGTAGACTCAACTTCTGAATTATCTGTCATATTGACTTGTTTACAATTGGGATTTCTTGTGCCTTTGAAATATGCACTTATCCACATCATGAATACCATTGCAATAATGCCTTGAAATAAATATGACTTCTTTGTTGTGTATAGCATGTTCTCAATCATAGTTAAAAGGGTGATCAAATCACTTGTCCATAATCATGTTCCCAATCATAGTTAAAAGGGTGATCAAATCACTTGTCCATAAACATGCCTTGAAATAAATATGACTTCTTTGTTGTGTATAGCATGTTCCCAATCATAGTTAAAAGGGTGATCAAATCACTTGTCCATAAACATTTAATTAATATGACTTATTTGTTGTTGATAACATGTTCCCAATCATAGTTAAAAGGGTGATCAAATCACTTATCCATAGACATTTAATCACAATTGGACTCAATATTTTATATAAAATCAATCGTCTGTGCTAAAAAGTATATATATAATTATTTATTTTGTAAAAGGAGGAAAGACGAACAACTTACATTAAAGGTCAAAATCCATATTACTTGAATAAATGATTCCATGGAAACAAGTTCCTAAGAATAAGTAAACCTCGTTCTAGTTGACACTAAAAGCTACGTCTACTGCTTCCTTCCAGTATTACATATTGGGGTGCTTTCAAAAGAATTGATATTTTCTTTGTTGTTTCATTTGGATATGCCAAGATGAATAATCCCATATGAGACATATTATCATCCATGTAATCTGATTCATTGTTAATACCATATGTAATGATGTAATGGATAATGAAGTCGTATTCTTATCAATTGCTAGCTGGATTAGTCATCATGTAAAAATTGCAAGGGAACATATAAGCATCTTGAAAATCATCATTCTAATCTCTTTTATGGAAACTCCAAGATTCCCTAAGAAAGGATAAACCACTTCATGAAAAAGTGGAAGGAAAATGAGGATGAAGTGTGAATGAGAACTTATCAACACGTCATCTTTATCATGTTACCCCCATTGTATATTTTAACATCAAAATTATCCATCGATCGTTACAACGTGGTATAATAAGGCTTGGTCAAGGAAGGTTTTTCATGACAGAGGAATAGTGTTGTTTTATTATATTCATAAAAAACAGGATAATTTTTCTTGAAAATAGGAACAAGAAAATCCATACCTCCATTCTATTCCACGGTCCTATTAAGGTTTTGTAGGTGTTATTCTTGTGGCTAAGGTTGATTAGATAATGTTTCTGTAGTTGTTATTCTTGTGGCTAAGGTTAATTAGATAATGTTCAAACAAAAATGAAAATATGTTTTATCTTGTGATTAAGTGGTGTTTTGTTGCATGTAAGAACTATCCTTGAGTTGAAAACTTATTAAGTGTTTTTCTTACCTATAATATCTATCCTTCAACTAAACACCTTCATAAAAAGTTCATATTTTTTTAGTCAAGAAGTTGGGTTATGGTTTATAGAATATGATTGAGATGTTGTCACTTACTTGGGTAACTCTTACTTTGTCATATGTAGGCTTCACACACACATATATACATACATATATGTATGTATGTATATGTGTATACAATATATATATATATATATATATATATATATATAGAGAGAGAGAGAGAGAGAGAGAGAGAGAGAGATTTTATGCATACATCTAATAAAAGATTACTATATAAAAAATATAGATTCCAAATTTAAACACATACAAATTTATTACAGATATTATATTTACATAAAGATAATGTTCATCTGTGTGTCAATATGTATTGATAATAATCAAAACTATATTTTTACATATCATTGTTTCTATGAGTTTTGAGTTCAATTGAGTTAAGTGACATTGGAACAACTTAGATCCTTCTTAAACCATACAAAATAGAACTCAAAGACACTTAATAACACATAATAGATCCTAATTTAACATGGATATAAATATATGATGGTGATACATAACACAAATTTATAATTTAAACTTTTACCTATCAAGAACCTAGCTTTACATTGAAAGTCTAAGTCCCTAATTGCATGTAATTGCATCATCCCTCTACTACCAATATTTTGATTTACTATCCCTTTTTAGGCTTTGTTTAGTTCAATAGTAGATACATAATAATGTGTATGAGGAAAATTATCTACTTTTGTTTATCCCCATTTTATACCCAATTAAATTTCAATGCTTGTGTAGGTGTGTATGAGGACACATATCTAATTGAGTTCAACCCCATTTTGTACCGAATTCAATTTCAACCATGTTCTTTAAACAAAATTTTTGGTATACAAATTTATAATAATTTCTTCCCTAAACCACTCATCCCCTCTAACCCTAATCACTCCCCAAGTCTCTTTCTCTCTCTCTCTCTCTCTCTCTCACACACACTCCTAATTCTCCACCTACCACTAAACGCCCCCTTCTCCCTCTCTTGTTCCCCTCCTCCCTTTAACCCTTACTAACACCCCGTCTCTCTCCCATACTCTTCCACCTAACCCTAACCACGACCCATATCTCTTCCCACAACCTCCTAACAAACTCCCCCTCCCACCATTCCCTCTCTCACCCTTAATTCCCCTAACTCACTCTAACTCCTACTAACCTGCTCTCTCACTCTCTCAACCCCATATTCCTCAAAATATGCCTAACCCCAACCCTATCTCTCTCTACCCAAAAACCCTCTATCACCCTCCCTCTCTCTCTCCCCACTACCCCCATCCTCCT
>LPNX010332723.1:5701-27751 GCA_001517045.1 Pseudotsuga menziesii
CCTGTCCAGTTCACCAGGCTCACTTGATAACAACCACTAAGTACAACTTAGGTGGTAACACTAACCTGAGAAGAAGACACCATGTAGCTGCGGGAACTAGGGCTTCCTATTTTGTGGATCTTCCTCCACGTATTTTCAGAAAAAGTAAGGTGGAACAACTCTCCTCCTTAGGGTGCATATTTCTGTCGAAACAGAATCCAATTCTGAGGTTTTCCAGTTTTGGACCTGTCACTACGGTCAGAAATTAGGGCTTTTCACAGAAGAGGAATTTTTCAGTGACCCCAGGCCTGGATTGATCTCCTCCCCAAAATAGAAGTTAGGGACAAATTTCAAGGCATTTGGGTGGACAGAACTCTGGAAAAGCAAAACCCTAGTTTGCTCCTAAACCAGCTCTGCAGGATTTCAACTCAAGTTTCAAATCCGACATCTTGAACCTAGTGAGATCTAAAATATTTTGTATTTCCATTTGAGGTTCTCATTTAAATATGTCTCATCATACCAAGCTTGATGAAAAGCTTGAGGGAGCTGAAAACTTCCGAGCCTAGAAGTATAGGATCTCCCTGGTCCTGGAAGAGAATGAATTAGACTCCTACATCCATGAGGAGATTCCAGTTCCAGAGGGAGATGAAGCAAAGGCCTTAGATAAGAAGAAGATGGTTATGGAAAAGAGGATCATTGTTGATTCTATTAAGGATCATCTTATCCCATAGGTGTCCTCTCTCAAGACACCTAAAGCTATGTTTGATGCCCTAACCAAATTGTTTGAAGGAAAGAACATCAATCGGAAGATGACCCTGGGGAACCAGCTGAAGAATGTGAAGATTCAAAATGCAGAAAATATCCAGTCTTACTTCACAAGGGTTTCTCAGATCAAGGAACAATTAGAAGTTGTTGATGAAGAAGTGGAAAATGCAGAGATTGCGATGACTACTTTGAATGGCCTCCTAGGTCATGGGATGCTTTCATCCAAGGAATCTATGCGAGAAAGAAGTTGGTCAAGTTCAGCAGAAAATGGGAAGAGTGCTCTCAAGAATAAGCTCGGATAGCAACTCGAGAAGACAATATGGGAAGTGAAGACCAAGCTCTTATAGTACACTCCAAGTCTCATTCCAAGTCAAGCAAAAGAAGGCCTCATGGCTCTAGAGGTAAGCACTCTCACAGAGATAATACTAGAAGAGATGTATCTAGGATCATATGTTATACTTGTGATGAAGCAGGACACTATGCAAGGAATTGTCCTAACAAACAAAAGATAGTAAAGAAGAGCAGCAAAAGAAGACATCATGCTCATGCTACAGAGGATGATGAACCATCCAGAAAGAGATCCAGATATGAAAGTGAAGATTCTTCAAGCGAGGATGAATATGTTCTGATATCATCCCTCACAGGTAACATTTCTCATGGTAGTGATGATTGGCTTATAGACAGTGGGGCTTCCAAACACATGACGGGATTCAAGGAATCCTTTGTAAGACTATCAGAACATGAATTACCTCACAAGGTGAAGCTAGGAGATGACTACCAGTATCCAATAAAAGGTGGTGGGGAATCTTCATATAAGCTAGACTCTGGTAAGTCTCTAACAATGAAAGAAGTATTGTTTGTGCCAGGACTCAAGAAGAACCTTCTCTCCATTTCAGCATTGGATGCAAAAGGAATGCGGGTTGCATTCATATATGGTCAAGTCATCATGTGGCCAAAATGAAAGACTATCGATGATGCGGTAGTTATTAGAGAACAAGAAGGAGGATTATACAAATTCAAGGGCCATCCAGAACAAGCCTTGGTCCATGACATAGTAGAGCCAAGTGAAATTTGGCATAAAAGACTTGCACATGTGCATTACAAAGCACTACCTATTGCAAGCAAAACTGTCAAAGGTCTTCCAAAAATTCAAGCTAAACATGATGGGGTCTGCAAAGGATGTGTAAAAGGAAAGAATACAAAGAAGACATTTCCTAGCAGTGAAAGCAAAGCCAAAAGCATTCTAGAAATCATCCACTCTGATGTATGCAGTCCTATGTCATCAAACTCACTATGCGGGTATGCATACTATGTTTCTTTTACTGATGATTTTTCTAGGAAGACATGGATTTACTTTATGAAGAACAAAGATGAAAAATTCAGTAAGTTCAAGGAATTCAAAGCCTTGATCGAGAACCATACTGAATAGAATATCAAGACCATTCGATCAGATAATGGCGGAGAATTCACTTCGAATGAATTCAAAGAGCTATGTAAAGAATCAAGGATTAAGAGGGAGTTGTCTACTCCTTATAATCCATAATAGAATGGGATTGTGAAATAGAAGAACAGGACCATCATGGAAGCTGCAAGAGCAATGCTTCATGATCAAGACCTTTCTATGCATCTTTGGGCTGAAGCTTCTATAACAGCGGTGTATGTACAAAACCGTACTCCACATAGAGTACTCAAGAACAAGACTCTTGAAGAAGTCTTCTCCGGCAAGAAACCAGAAGTCAGCAATCTCAAAATATTCGGCTGTCCTGTGTACATACACATTCCAAAAGAGAAGAGAACAAAATTAGATCCTTCAGGAAAGAAGGGAATATTTGTGGGATACTCTAAAAGCTCGAAGGCTTACAGAATCTACTTCCCAGGATACAAGAATATTGACATCAGTAGGGATGTGACATTTGATGAAGGAACAGCTTACAGCAAATCCAGAAAGAGACCTGCTGAGGAACCTAAAGCAGAAGTACCCAGGATTCATGATACAATCATGGACGAAGAAGCTCAAGAAGAAGATCGAGAGTTTGAGGAACCACAAAGACCTGTAGATCCACCTCTGGAGAAGAATCCTCATAAGAGGAAACCTGCTTGGATACATGAACTTATCCAAGGTGCGGAAAGATATGGGGCTCTAGAAGAGAATCACGGAGAAAGAAAGAGGACCAGATCTAATTCTGGGTATGTAGCTTTACTATGTGATTTCATTGATAAAGAACCTTCCAGTTATGTAGAAGTGGCAAAATAGAAAGAATGGAAGGATGCTATGATCGAAGAATATCAATTGATCATGAAGAATGATGTTTGGGATGTTGTCCCAAGACCAAAAGAGAAGTCAGTTGTAACTTCCAAATGGATCTACAAGATCAAGCATGCTGCAAACGGTAGCATTGAAAAGTATAAGGCAATATTTGTAGCTCTAGGATTCTCTCAGAAAGAGGGAGTGGACTATGAAGAGACCTTTGCACCTGTAGCTAGATACACTTCCATCAAGTCAGTACTTGCTCTGGCTGCAGTGATGAAATGGAAGATACACCAAATGGATGTCAAGACTACCTTCTTGAATGGTGTAGTAGAAGAGGAAGTGTATGTAGAACATCCACTCAGTTTTGAGACACGTGATAGAGAGTCTCATGTATGCAGATTGAAGAAATCCCTGTATGGATTGAAATAGGCACCCAGGACCTGGTACGGCAGAATTGATAGCTTTCTATCCAGTTTGGGCTTTACCAAGAGTAAAGCATATTCCAACCTTTACTACTAGGTTGAAGGTGGAAACCCTGTGATGCTCCTACTGTATGTAGATGATCTATTTGTGACAGGTACATATGGGTTGATTGCTGATACGAAGAGAAATCTTGCTTCTGAGTTCGAAATGAAGGAATTGGGGATGATGCATTACTTTCTAGGTATGGAGGTGTGGCAGAGTACAGATGGAATCTTCCTTGGACAAGGGAAGTATGCAGTAGAGATCCTGAAGAGGTTTGGTATGACGGACTGCAAAGCTATGGCCACACCTATGGCATTGAACCTGAAGCCATTGAGTGATGCTTCATCAGAGTCGGTTGATGCTACGATGTATCGTCAGATGATTGGGTCATTGATGTACCTGATGAACACAAGACCAGACATTTGCTTCGCTGTGAACAACTTAAGACAGTACTTGACAGATCCAAGAAGTGTTCACTTGACTGCTACAAAGCATATTCTTAGGTACCTAAAGGGTACAGTTGATTATGGGCTCAAGTATGATGCGAATCAAAATATTAACCTGGAGGGTTATGTTGATTCAGATTGGGCAAGCAGTGCCATCGACAGGAAGAGTACTTCAGGATGTTGCTTCAGTATGGGATCAGGTATGATCTCTTGGTTTAGTAGGAAACAATCCTGTGTGGCATTGAGTACAGCTGAAGTAGAGTATGTCGCAGCTTGTTCAGCTAGTTGTGAGGCAGTATGGCTGCAGAAGCTACTATCTGATATATTTGATCTCCAGTTGGATGCTACTTGTATACATTGTGACAACCAGAGTTGTGTGAATTTGTCAGAGAATCCAGTGTTCCATGACAAGTCGAAGCATATCGAGATCAAGTACCACTATATCAGGGATATGGTGCAGAGAGGAGCAGTGAAGCTCCAGTATGTTGCGACAGAGGAATAGATAGCTGATGTGTTGATGAAGCCATTAGCCAGAGTGAAGTTTGAGTACTTCAGGGAGAAGCTTGGTGTTCTCCAGATTGAGGTTTCCTCCTAGGGAAAAGGATTCAGTTCCTTCCATGTCAAATATGAGTGCTAAGATGCATAGCCATTCTGACAAGCAGGTCAGATGTAAGGGATGAACCATTTTGTCATGGCTAAAGGATTAGGTTCCTCCCATGTCAGATGTGAGTGTTGGCCATTTTGTCGAGTAGGACAGATGTAAGGGAAATTTCCACTCTCTGGGAGAGTGGAGGCACCTGGTCAGTTACCGGGTAGCTCAGTTTGGGACTGGGGGCCTTTCTGGCAAGGGTGGAGGATTTGGTTCCTTCTAGGTCAGATGTGAGTGCATGCCATTCCATCATGGTGAGAGGATTAAGTTGCTTCCATGGCCGATGTAAGTACGGGCCATTCCGTCATGGTGAGAGGATTAAGTTCCTTCCATGGCCGATGTAAGTGCGGGCCATTATTTCATGGTGAGAGGATTAAGTTCCTTCCATGTTAGATGTAAGGGTAGGCCATTCTATCTTGGTGAGAGGATTCAGTTCCTTCCATGATAGATGTGAGTGCGGGGCCTTTCTGATGTGATTGTAGTTTACTAAATGATCAGATGTGAGTGTTGGGCGTGCCTTTCTGACGAGTAGGTCAGATGTAAGTGCTGGATGTGCCTTTCTGTGAGTAGGTCAGATATAAGTGCTGGGCGAAGACCTATCTGTTGGCTAGGCCTACAACCAGCATGAAAGAAGGTTGGCTCTGTAGAAATTCCTATGATGAGATAGTACACACATGATGATGACCAGTGCTGATCCAAATCTAGTTATGATGAATCCAAGAGATCTAGATCGAGTGATGATCCAGATCCAGCAGTGATGATCCAGATCAAGAGATGATCCAGATCCAGATCCAGTCCAGTGATGATGATCCAAATCGAGTGATGATCCATATCCAGTGATGATGTCCCATGATGATCTAGATCGAGAGATGATCTAGATCCGATGATGAAGATGACTTGAATACGAAGATGACTTGAAGACGAAGATCAATTGAAGACAAAGATGATCCAGCTAATACAGAGAACAAGACCAGTGCTGAAAATTGTGTCAAAAGAATACCTTTCTAGTTAAGAGGGAGTGTTGATGTATTTGTAACTTTGGAATGTATTCGTCTATGTATCTTATGTATTGTAACCCGATGTTTATTCCTGGATGTTTCTATTATGTATTTGAGTCATGTTGTCTTGCCCCGATGTTCTAATCGAGAGGACCAATAATGTAAATAAGTCATGTCAAGTCATTGTTAAAGTCCCTACAGTTTTGGGGCACTAGGGTTATTAGACACTCATAGAGATGTCGGCTGTAGTAAGTAATTGTTAATTGAGGCCAACATGATTGAGTGCACTTCAAGTGAATGAAAGAATATAAATAGAGAGTGAGTCTCTCTATTTATCACACACATCACTCACTCACTCAAGTGTGACGCATTAGTGAGGAAGTAAATACACTGGGACTATACAAGAAGAAGACTACTGCTGTCGGGAGTGCATCTTACTGTTTTGGGGTCTTACATCTTGTGCTTATTCTATCTTTGAGGAAGTTGCGGGGTTTTCTCCATTTATGGTTTCCCCAATAAAAAACATTGTGTTCATTGTCTCTTGTGTTTGATTGCTGTACTTGTTATTCTCTCAGTAAAGATCCTAACATAATGCTAGCTTGATGTTGAAAAACTAACAATTTGGTCCTTTTATGGGATCAAGCTAAAGAACCCTTGGGGGTAGGGAAGTTTAGTCCCATGTGGCATGGTCCTTACATAGTCAAACATGTGTTAGAGAAGGGTGCCTATGAGCTGGTAGATTATGAAGGGACAGCCTTGGCGGAGCCTAGAAATGGGCTCTATCTTAAAAAATACTATGCATCTTCAGCCAGGGCTGATTATTGTATATTATTGTACAATTTTTTGCATAGTTAGGTTTTCTTATGGTGATCGGGTTTGTTGATTAGCTTTCATTTCTTATGGAAGATGTCGATGGAGTATTCCTCTTACATAGGATTCACCGATGGTGCTAGCCACCACACTCAAAACTCAACTTCTACTGCTTGAGTGATTTATACTCTTGCGGGTCAGGTATTGTCTTCAAGATGCATATGTTTACGGCCTTCTTCGAACAATGTTAGTGAATATAGTGTCATTATCAAGTTATTGTAGGATACCATTTCACATGGTGTTCTCTCTCTTGAGGTACGTCTTGATTCGTAGTTAGTGGTTTCACAGCTTAATGGCTTGTATCGTATTAGGAATCTGACATTATTACAAAGATTCTTATGTGTGAGATTGCTAGAATAGCAATTTGAGAACATAACATATATACATGTTTCAAGAATTTTTAATCAAGTTGATAACTCATATGCTAACTCTGTGTTAGATTGGCATTTTTTTCGTAGAGCATAAGCATATCACAAACATACATTTTTACACACATTTAAATAAATAAAATCGATCATCATAAAAGTTTTTCATTTAACATCCAAAATGTGACGTCATAATACATAAGTGTCATAATACAAAATTGGGGCTTCCGAGCCACCAAAATATAATACACAGTAGTACAAAAATGAAACACTCTCAGGTCTCTAAGCTTGAGGAGGAGGAGGGGGGTTCTAGTCGTGGTAGCACACCATGGTTCTAGCTAGTCATCGAAATAATCGAGTCCATGCCCATGGTACACCAACCACCTAGCGCTGCATGGCCTCAGGCAAGTCCTCGACTTGCACCATGGGTACCCTATGTGTCAAGCGTACAAAGTTTGTGTGGATGCTTTGGAGCATCCGCTCCGCATCCACACCCATGATGTCATCTCCTCTTCCCCTCCATCTATGATGAGGGAAACCATCAGGTTGTTATGGTCCAACATATGCATACACATGGCAGATTGTCACTATGTGTCGTCACACCAAAACATGTCTTTTGAGTCAATATATCAAAAAACACAAAAAAAAATTAATAATTCAAAAAAAACTTAAAAAGAGGCTTTCGTATTTGTTACCTATGTCGCCATATACCGCTCCTGGTGGTAGGGGCATGTCTGGATCTTCCCAGAAATCTATCCCTACATAGGGGTAGTCGTTGATGGCAGTGATCTACCGCAGTCACCATGGAAATAAGTTCGCTTGGTAGGGGTTCGACACCCTACCTCCATTCAGTCTGTGCATAACATTTTTTCAACGTCATTGGTCGGGATCTCAAACTCCGTGTGGAGGAATTTCCACTCTAGGGGTCTGCCCTGGTACACGCTCAAAGAAGAACATGCTTAGTATGCTACTGAAACCGAATTTTCTCACCCTGCCCTTCTTGTAGTCACTAAGCTGCTGCTTCATGTGACTCAATAGCGCAGTGCTCCAGTCATACACTATGGTTCTTATACTCTCCACCGCATAGAACATTAATGGCCGCGAGGCCTAGTGGAGTGAAGCTAGACCATCTATCCTGTCGAGTGCCAATAGTATGGCCTTCAGTCCTAGTACCTGGATCAAGTTTTTCGGGATTTGACTCCCAACCTTTTTCATGTCCAAAAAATAGCATACCATACTGTACTCATCAATAGTAAGGCCACCTTCAGGCCTGCAAGAGTGTAGGTTCACCACCTCTCCCTGTCGGGATAATCCAGTAATAAAATATATGTCCTCAATCTCTATAGTGAGAGACATCCCGTCGATATGAAAAGACTCTGAGTCTGGATCCCAGTAGTCTACTAGCATCTACAGGAGTCTTGGTTTGGCCCTCAGGATTCCAAGGCACCAAAACTTATACAAACCACATGCACGTAGAGCTTGTTGGGCCATTAAGTCACCTTGAACAGCCTCTTCTACATCTCCATGTTCCCTCTCCCTCCATTCTAGAACCATCCTACACATAAAAAATGATTTTTGGTCATTATATACCTTAAAAATCCTTATGCACGACCACATACATGACTATTTTCAAAACAGATGTCTATGTACGCGGTTTTGGGAGGTTTTTCGCTTATGGCCAGCCTTATACATGGAAAAACCCCCAATATCCACGTGGGACGAAACGCCTATTTTATATTGGCCTAGAAATTAAAATTAACCATGGAAACTGAAAAAATTGCATGGAATGGGAAGAGGAGGACATGAGGAGTTACCTAGAACAAACGGTGTCGAATTTCGTCAGACGAAGCTCCCGAAATTCACGTTGGAAGTTTTGAGCTGAAATGGGTAAAAATTTCAAATGATATGGAATTTTTGAATTTTTTACTATTTATAGAAATTTTTTGAAATTTTCAAAAAATTTTACCCACTTTCTATAGTTTTGGACTGTTTCTGACCATTATATACCGTTTTGGACTAATTTGATGATGTAGGAGTCCATTTTGAGTGTTGTTTTGACCATGGTTTTGACCCGTTCATGTCGATTTTAGGTATTATGTCTAAACTGGCATATAGGGTAGGTTTCACATTCGTTTTCTCTTTGAATGAACTTATGACAATTTCATTATAACCTTAGGTACGAACACATTCTATCTTGTCACGGAACCTTCTTGTTGCTTTTAGAATTGACATGATGTGAATGTTAGAGCCTGACCATACATGGGTGCCCTAGTTAGTTCTCATTTTGCATTTGGTGACCATGCAAACATTTTTCCTTTAGAGTGTGGGATTCCTTTGTATAGTATCGCCATGACTTTGCACAATAGCCTCATACTCCTCTTGATCTTTTTTCTAGCCTTTTTTCCTAGGACTCCCTTATGTCAAGTTGTAATTGCATTATCATGAGTTTTGCTTGCCTTATTGAGGCTTATGTTAGCTTCCCTGACTTTGATTATCAACTATATAGACTGAGCTTGTCTCATGTCTAGCCACACATAGCCATTTTACATATCCTTTGCATCTTGATTCCCCATTTTTTACCAGGAGGGGACTTTCCCCTGTTAGATTTTTATCATTCAAGCTAGCATTATCTTAGGATCTTTAACTGAGAGAATAAAATGCACAGCAATAAACACAAGAGACAAAAGACACAAATAATTTTTTCTCGGGGAAACCATAAAGGAGAAAATCCCGCAACTTCCTCGGAGATAGAATGAGCATCAATGGCAGCAGTAAAACCCAAAAACAAAAAAGATGATCTCCACAACTTGTTCTCTTGCTTACACTTGAGAGAGCTTCTCCTCTCTCACTCATGCACCCCAGTGAGTGAGTGAGTGTGTGTGTGATAAATAGAGAGGCTCACTCTTTATTTATATTATTTCCTTCACTTGAAACCCACTCCAACATGTCGGCCTCAGTTAACAATTACTTACTAGAGCCGACATCTCTAGGAGTGTCTAATAACCGTAGTGCCCCACAACTTGTGGGGACTTTGCCTCCTCTGACCAACAAGGAGGGTTATCCTTAACACAATGGTGGGGACTATTTCCCTGACTTACAATGACTCACCTAGGGTCAACTTCTCTAGTATAGTCTAATAACCCTAGGGCCCCAGAACTGCAGGGACTTTAACCCTTGACAAATAGGAGGGTTACCCACAATGACTTGACATGACTTGTTCACATTATAGAAACTCCCAATCAAAACATCAGGGCATGACATGACTCAATTACATTACAAACACATCCTAGAATACATAAGATATACAAGTGAATACATTTCGAAGTTACAATTACATCAACATCCCCTGAGTGTCCTTATCCTACACATGTGTCCTTGCATTGAGCATAGGTCTATTCCGCTGCTTGGAACTAGTTTGTTTGTCACTTGACACTCGTCTCCTCCTAGTCTATAACTATAAATCACTTTTAAAAGTCCAAAAAAAAAGAAGAATTGAAAATCCGGATAGGACAAGATGTTATCTTTGGCAGCAGTCGAGTCATGTCACCTTCGAACAGAGCACTGTATATCACATCCATTGGTTGGGTTAATAGTTTGACTTTAGGAGTTGTACTCATTTCTCTGATTTTATCTCCACTGACTAGTTAAGATTCCAGTCCATATGGAGCCTCTGTCGATGCCTCCTATGTCACAGAGATGTCCCAGTTTCTTATCTTGAGTCTATGCTTCCTACATTCAGTCACCATTCGCCTTTATGCTCTTGTTCGAAGGAAGTTGAAACCAAGGTCGACCATTCCTCAGTTCTCTTGACTTTGCATGTCAGTCATTCTCGGTACTATTATTAGTTCATGCACATTATGATCGAGTCCTTCCACATTATAAAGCTTTACTGAGTACCTCGTGTTGGATGATGGGGGATGTGTTAATGCCCTCCTTCTAGCAGATTTCATCCCATCAACTTCAGATCATTTATTTTGGGATAGGAGTCTAGAGTCATTTTGAATGCCTTGAGACTTGCAGTCATTAGTGGTAGGTTCTCTCACCATCGACATTTTTGGGAATACATCAATGTCCCTTGCTCGATGGATTCTCTCAAGTGTTCGACCTCAAGACATTTATTCACACTTGTTAGTTTGCACTCTAGTACCTTCATTCCCATTTTCTTATCGATGGGTGATCTCGCGTTTGTTAACGGTATACATCAATGACAGGTAATCAGATGATGGACTACTATGTTTGACGTCGACACCTCTATTCACATAGTAGGACATGTACTCATAGCGAATTGTGTAGAAGACCTTCCAGATTGGTGGCATTTCATATATGCTACCTCCTTGATCGTGTCAGTGCTCATGAGATTTCATCTCTTGTGACTTGATTCCAGTGTATGTCAAATTTCTTCAACCATTATGGAGATCTTGATCCATTGTATATCTTCATCTTTCATGGAGATCATGATCCTTTGTATATCTTCATCATGGATATTTCTGATCTATCTATATTGTACTTGGCGATGACCACACATGTCATATTTTGTATCATGCCTATTCATGGCCATTGTACTCTTATGTATCCAAGACTATTGTATGTACTTGAAGTCATCTGAAAAGTTTGATTATTGTATTATACTATTTAATGGCTGGTTATTCCACTTGGTTCTTTATCACTCCACTTTTGGGATGGAATTATAATGTATTTCAGCCATCGTATCACCCCTCTAACCTCACACATTAGGGGGCATCTATTACAGTTGATTTTACCACACATAGTGAATCACACATTTATGGCCTTCCCTATCCCTCTGCAGACTCTTTGGACCCCATGGATGTAACGTCCCCGACGCTTTGACCGGTGAGAAGGATGCTACCAAACCATCAAAAACCTTCGGGCAGATAGCCCCATGAACATGAACATGAATATAATGCTGAAATATAAAGCTTAAAACATAAAACATGCTAATATGCATAATCCTTCATATACATAGTAGAAGAAAACATACATTCATTCAAGCATACAACATGTTCATCATATTCATTAATCAGTAAATGTAAATGCAGAGACATAATAGTCAAGAATACTCATCTTAAAAAGAATTCATCATGAAAGCAACTACGTCGCTGCAACGTTCAACCCAACCATAGGCCAGCATGATCATGAATATCTCAGCAACACTGCCACCCTCAAGCTGGGCACGATTCCTCAAGCAATAAGGGTCAAAGCAGGCTTACACATAGCCAAGGTACATAATTCAGCCAAGCCCACACAATAGGGTTTATCAAGACGTCAAGAGCTAGGAAAGGCTAAATGCTAAGATGGTGACCTCGATGGAGAGGTAAGGACTCCTACACCAGAGTTAACCTGTCTTCTAAGACATAGACACACCTGACACTAGGAATTAGTCCTTTCTCTGCTTCACAGTCCCTCAGGACCTGACTTCCATTTCCAATACTCTTCAAGGGTTGTGGAGAAGAAAGCCAACTGTCTAACTCTATCTGAGTGGATCCAAACACTAGTTTTCTCAAGCATACCCATCCTCTAATCCTACTCTCAACAGTCTGAAGAAAAACCACTAAATACCGTAGTAAAACAAACAGCTCACAGCTCTGTGAAGAAGATGAAGACAACAGGGTGACAACCCCAAATGAAAATATGAACACAGCTCAAGTCAACGAGACGACTCAGAGTTTTTCTTGGCCCTAGCATGGCCAAAAAAACTCAGCAGTAACCCAAAAAGGTACTTTCATACACAGCAACCCAACCAGGGGAAGACAATAGCCCCAATCCCATACTAAAACAACCAGAACCTTCCACAATCCACAGATGGGGAAGAAGACAGATTCCCAGCAATGACAGGGAAAACATATAAACAGCAAAGTCATACCCCTCAATCTTCTCTTCCATCTTGCTGCATGGGATCACAGTCTTTCTACCCCTGCATGAGGAAACCCATGCCAATTTCCGACCTGTGCATGAGGATTAAACAAATGATGAGGAAATTCCCCAAGTGGTGTGTGAGGAAAACCAGCACCCCCGAATTCTTGTGCATGCCAAGGTGAAGAGAACAGACCCCCACCGGTGTGAGATGGTCAAGACCAAAAACCCCTGGTGGAGAACCCAATGGTACGAGAGGAAATAGAATCTCCCTCTGCGTGAGGGTGAGCAAGACCAAAACCTCCGAGGAAGTGGGATCGTGGAAGAGTGGAATGAGTGTTTTCTTCTTCCCCACGCAATGTGAAGAGGAATAGTTTGCTGGTGGAGTGGATACATGGGCAAGGAATGACATTCCTGCCACACCCACCACTACTCAGCAATAACTGCTCCCAGATAACAGAAATTAAATGGGTGGTTGACACATGGAAAACTTCCAATGACCCCCATTGGTTGGAACCCCCCCCCCCCTTAACCTTAGGGATCATGCCCTTTTCATTTAACATTGCACCGTTGTAGCTGGATATAGGTTTATTTTCATTGATGTGCATATTTACATGATTCCCAAAACTATAATGTGTCGGATAGCACAATATACCATCCGCAACGATCCCTATTGCCGAAACATAAACAACCAAATTGATGGTGGGGATTTTATCTTTTGCTCCTCACCATGATTAATTACAACATATACATCATGTATCCTTTAATGCAAATGGGGTCAAAACTGGGACATTACAATCCCCTCCTCCTTGGAATAACATTGTCCTCGATGTTCCAATACGTAGGAATACATACACATTTTCCACATCAAAATTTCAAAATTTTCCAAATATGTCCCATGTTCAATTATTTACTTTGAACTTTTAGGACCAAGATCCTTGGCTTCCGCAAGCTTCTCCTACTGGTTCTCAACTTTCGACTCATCCCCAAGTCGAGGAACTTTGTGGTTGCTTCCCTCTTTATGTTCCCTCGTTGGGAAGTCCCAGCGAAAATGATGTCCTCCGCATTTCCAACATTTCGCTAGCTACTTCATATTTACCTGCTCAATTTCCTTTGATTCTTCATGCCTGGAACGTTTCTTAATGGATTGCTTGGATGAATATCCCATCATTGATCCACTTTCCTTGCCTTTATGGATTACTCCCAGAAGGCTTTTCACCTCCTTTTGCAAACCAATAGAGTCTTGCAAAATA
Organism: Pseudotsuga menziesii; assembly: GCA_001517045.1. Lineage (NCBI taxonomy): Eukaryota > Viridiplantae > Streptophyta > Pinopsida > Pinales > Pinaceae > Pseudotsuga > Pseudotsuga menziesii. Next base: position 19,614 of record LPNX010332723.1, read on the forward strand.
TAGTGGTTCATCTCATTCTGCCTTTTTTGTATCTTGAGCATCTCTCCAAGATTCCCTTGGGTCCTGGTAATCATTTGAAGGAGACTTCTAGCCAAGTCTAGCAGCTTTTGGTCTGCTTCCATGATCAATGTGCACCACTCAATTTCACTTTTCTCACTTGTGAAATGCACCATTGAAATTATATCAGACCAAGCATAATATAGGAATTAAAATCAGTCAATTAATTGCCCAATTGGAATGACAGTCCAAGTCTTATCAAGGAGACTTTCATATTTTTCATGCCTTCCCAATAGGCACATGAACTTATTCATGTCCATTCTTGGGCAGGGAATTAACCATTCCAGCATTCACAATTTACTTTAAGCAAATACACACATTCCATTTTTAGTCATACATGCATTCAACAATCTTTTTTTTTCACAATGCGTAAATATATATATAGGGCAAGAGAGAGCAGCAAGAGTTTTTTCCCTCTTTGTTTTGTTCCATCCTGGAACCCACACCACTGATGTGGCTTTTTATGCTCTCAGCCTCTTTCACTTCACCATGAATGCTGGACCAATCCCTCTTGGTCATGACACTTAATGTCTCCAGTCTATTTCAGACCTCTCAACCATGGAGCCTCCCCACATGGTTTGTCTCGGTTGCTAGGACCTTCACAGCCTCACTAGAACCTTTTTCATTACTGCTCATTTTGAGCTCTTCAGGACAGTCACATGTCCACATGCACCTCTAGGATGCTTTCGTAGTCCTCGCTTCCAGCAATACCTATATTCAAACATTGAATAGATTCACATGTTTAGTTTATTCCCATCGGTTTTTACCTCTTAAACAAGAGCTTAAAACATCATAACCAAATCATATACACATGCATATTCATAAGCAAGAATTGCAAAATAATCAAATACTTATCTATATTGTGTGTTTCCTCTCTGGTCCATAGGATCCTGCTTCGCTTTGCAAGCCTTGGGATTACCTATGGACTTGGATGTTAGGTTAGCACATAGGTTTCTTCAAACATCCTTTTATATATATCAGGCACAGTCAAGCCAACATTCAGTTGGGTTTATCAGACCGTTAACAAATCGCCTGCATTTATATCAGCAATACACTTATATCAACAACCAATCATCAGCAAAGCCAACGCAGTTGGGTTTATTAGGCTGTCAACAATAACACATGCACTTATATCAACAATAAACGACCATTTCTAGGTTTCATTTCTAGCTGTGAGCTCTAATTCCACTACCCCATATCACACAAGAGACCACTCCCTTCTCTGAGTTGACAGTCCCTTGGGAATGTCTCCTTCTTTGTGCTCTTTAGTAGAAGGTAGGATGAGCTCAATTCATTGTCCATTTAGTGTACAATACCAGACTACATCTATTTAGCCTGACAACACAAGCAATATAAGCATATTCGTTAGCGTTATTTCTCTAAAACTGTAATCATATTTCACATCATTCACTATTAAGTATTGAGACACCAGGAGTGTGTCCACTCCCTAGGGTGTAATCAATATTGAAAAACCCTTCCATGATCTGACATCGGAAAAGTGTGCACCCTTTTTCGGTGTGTGCCATGTAGGCCCTATTCATACTCAAGCAATTGATCATCATGGAAATAAAATCAAAACATGTTCTACATATGGAATTTTAATAATTTTACATGCGTATTCTTAGCTAGGGTCACAGAACACTTATCCATTTGCCGATGCAGTATTCCTTCATTAAGGAGGAATGGGGGCTCCCTTCTCTGAGTTGACAGTCCCTCGATTTTCCATCCCAATTCCTCTTTACATTTCGTATCCACACATGTCTTACCGACATAACCTATACCATCTCACTCATGTTGCTTACCAAACATGCAGTGCAGATGAGACATTCCCAAAATGTCCAATGGAGTTTCACCCGAAACCCATTTCCAAGATAAGGGAAAACCTTCCCATGAAGTTTGGCTCCTGCAGTCCATCACACATGATCTTCCTGTAGTGTGTACCCCTGGCACATTCATCAAATAAACAAACATTCAATCATTATCTGATAATACAATCCAAATTGATTGTTCCATACCAAGAAATGACATTAGTAATTAAATTCAATAGGGATTTGCAACTCTGTTTACTACAGAAATTGATTTTCTTGGAAATGAGGTGATCCTCAATTGTGGGTCTCTTGTAAGTAGCACTACTATGCCGATTATAATTTTATGCTTACTAGCATAACATGAATACCCACTTACAATGCGTCCACCTAACACAATCTTATGCAAGCCAATAGTGATTAGTAGTTGTCAGCAATTTCTTGAATTCGAAACTCACATTTCAAATTTTAACAACCCATCATGCATACAAACTATTTCACAGCCATGAGACTCTTCTCATAACGTTTGGCTCTTTCACATGGTAGATTCCGGCATTTATCATGGTCTTACTCTCATTGCCATGCTCTAAACAATCTACCTGAAATCTAAACTTCAATTAGCCAAACACTCGATAAGTCTGGATGCATATAACCTTTTCATTGCTGCAACCATCACTGAAGCATTTTTAGAATTTATAGAATTCAAATACTTCCAGCTGTTAATCACATCAATACTACCAAAACTCGTTTACTTCACACAATCATTATCATACTTTAAATTACAAAGTACAGTCACATCATTTATGCAATTAAATGAAATGTTTAGATACTTCTTACTTCACAAGCATATCATTTGTACCACCTTTCCCTTCCATAGAGCATTTATAGCAGCCAATCGATCATGACTACCTTGTTCATGCACTTACTATCTTGCATTCATAACAGCTCTTGAAATGGTTCCAAAATTGTCATCAATTCATTATTTCAGCCATTAGTTATTCATAATAACCCATGCACTATCTGTATGCACTCATGCATTGCATCACAACATTTACACCCATACTTATGTATGCATATCTACAACATTTACTCATACTTTTCATATGCATCCATTCAATGCATAACTACAAGATTTATAAAATATTTTAATGCATACCCACTCAATGCTACCTTGCATTGATTCAGGAATACTATGCATTCAAACATACCATGCATGGCCTAACCATGACTACTTCATATAGGATGCATGACTATAATCAAGATCATTAGTGCTTACTTTCCTTGAATACTAAGCTCACAACAACATAATACAGGCATGATACATTTCTCTATGAATGCAGTATAAAATTCAAATACCCACATGGTATGAGACCTCTTGCTTTTACCACTCCATGCAATTGTCATAATTAAACTCTTACATTCATGGGTCCTACTTACACCCTTGACATTACCAGTTTGGTTGGTCTCTTGCAGGATATTGCAGAATTTGCTCACCAACTTTTGATTCTGCACTTGTTGCCTTATCCCTTTCTCCATAGGGTTGCTAGTCACTTTTGTCAGCATCAGCAACATATTCAGCCATGTCCATGTTGTCGTTGGTTTTTCCACTAATTCCAACACCAATGCAATAATTATCATTAGTGGCTCATTATAAATGTATAATCCTCACTATTCTTACCAACATGTAATATTCTATGGATGCAAGGCATATCCTCATACATTTCTTGTATAAAACTTGTAATCATAATTAGCAAGACAGGTTTTAAGGAAATTTCCCTTTTTCAAGTCCCTCATCCTTGCATGGAACTCCTTTTCCACACAACAGCTGGTTTGACTTCATGGTCTTGCTACCTCTAGGCATGCAATTCCTGGATTTGTCCATATTGATAGCAACACATTTCTCTTTCAAGCAATCACTAGCACTTTGCTGCTCCACACTCAAATTTTGGTGACTCCCCCTTGTTCCCTACTGGATAAGTTTTCCAATGCCTACCCACATGCTTCATTCTGACCTCAGGTGTGAAAACCACACCACTTCCAAAATGATGGCAAAACACACCCCTCTATTTGGTCTGAAATGCTAACTTTAGCCACCTAGGGTTTTCTTCCTTTTCGTCCTTGTAATCCACTTGAAGTCTGCTGAAAATCCACTGAAAAATAGTTGGAATTTGCTGAGAAAAATTCCACTTTGAAAAACCCAAAATTTCTTTCTCCCAATCGGGTCTCTTTCCAACTAAGTTTCTGACGTTTCAGCAACCAAAAGTTCTAGTTTCCTCCGTGCTCATCGACGGCCTATTCATCTATTTCCTTGTGCTATATCAGGCCCGTAGTCATCTAACCTTATAAAATTTATTGGTGATTGGAACCCTTAAGCCTTGCCCTGCATCGGCGATGCCAAGGACTGTTCATCGGTGTTCAAACAGCTAGCGTCTTCCGCTATTTTGGATCTCCATCTGTCTAAGCTTTCGATCCCTTCATCATTTATCAGCGTATCGGCAACCGGGTAAACTGGCCACTATAGCATTGGCGATCGGGGCCATTGTCCACTAGAGGAATAGTCCCTTAGGTGGTCACAACATTGGACACACAATCATCTAACTCTTTCGACTTCCATCGGTGCTCGAAACCCCCAAGCGCTATGTGTCAGTGGTCGGCAGTTGAAATTTCTTTTCATCGGAATGCTAGTTCACATGATAGCTGCAAAAGTGGACCTACGATCATCTAATTTCTTCCGAAGTCAGCTGTCGTATCGGAGGTTCCATCCTCTAAAATTCATCGATCAAATAAACTAAATTCCGCCGATGATTTCCATACTTGAGAATTTTTGAAGAAAAACTTCCTTTATTCCTCTCTACCACATTGGCACTTTCATCATCTATTTTCTGCTGACATATTGATGCTGCCATCACCTATATTTTGCCAACGTTTTCCGCTACATTGACATTCCAAACAACTAAGTTTCGCTGATGTATAGGCTGTTCAGACAACTAAAACTTTCCGACGTTTCCGGTACTTAGACAAATTTTTGAAAATTTCTTTTCTTCATCCGTCAGCGCATCGGCCGCTCCATCCGGTAACTTTCGTCGATGTATCGATGTCCTTCAGGATATCTCGGCCGACACTGTGGCTCATCATCACTAATCAAATTTCGACGGCTTGACATTTCCAACTTTCGAAACATTTTCCTTCTCCTGCCACCGTATCGGTGGCTCAGCTTCCCTTCTTTTCCACCGATGCATCAGTGCCCCAAACAGCTACTTTTCATCAATTAAATCAATTGATCTCCGTCATTCGTCAATGGCCAACACTTAGAAAATTTTTACAACTTTTCTTCTCTATCCTCTGCCGCTCCAGCTATCAGAGCAATTATCTGTTGGGTGGATAGTCCGTTAAATAGCCAGAACAATGGTCGCATCATCAGCTAAGCATCGGCGACTCAATCAACTAATCATCACCGATCGTCGATGATTTCATCACTTAGAAAAAAAATTAAAATTTCTTCTCCACCATCGCTGTTAGCAGTTCAAACCATTATCCTCCTGGTTCTTCCATCGACGTTTCGGCGCTTACGTCCTCTAAGTTTCACCGATGGCCGATGACCACTTAGAGGAATTTCACAATCTTCCTTCCATCGTTGGGTGAGCTTCATACTACGCGTTTCACTGCGTCGAAAGACCTTCCAACTAAGTGATCTGCTGCATCGGAAGAACTTCTCACTAAGTCTTTCGATGAGCCGACAATTCTGACATTTAGAAAATTTTGTGAATTTTCCTGTCATTCACCAATTTTTTCCTGGTTTCTCCCGGGAAGTAGGCAACTTGCCTCTGCTAACTGACCTTTCATGGCCCATTCAGGCCCATGCTGCAACCTTTGCTCTATCATTGCATCTTCATGGCCCATTCAGGTCCATGCTGCAACCATAGGATCTGATACCATACTGTAACGTCCCTGACCCTCTGACCAGTGAGGAGGACACTACCAAACCATCAAAAACCTCCAGGCAGATAGCCCCATGAACATGAAAAGGCATTTAATGCTGAAATATAAATCTTAAAACATAAAACATACTAAGATGCATAATCCTTCATATACATAGCGAAAGCAAACATACATTCATTCAAGCATACCACATGTTCATCATATTCATTAATCAGTAAATGTAAATGCAGAGATGGAATAGTCAAGAATACGCATCTTAAAGAGAATTCATCCAACAACCAACTATGTTGCTACAACGTTCAACCCAACCATAGGCCAGCGTGCCCATCAATCTCTCGGCAACACTGCCACCCCTGAGCTAGGCATGATTCCTCAAGGAATAAGGGTCAAAGTAGGCTTACACATAGCCAAGGTACACAATTTAGCCAAGCCCACACAGTAGGGTTTATCAGGCCGTCAAGAGCTAGGAAAGGATAAAAGCTAAGTTGGTGGCCTCGGTGGAGAGCTAAGGATGCCTACACCATAGTTGACCTGAATTCTAAGACATCCACACACCCGACACTAGGAATCAGTTCTTTCTCTACTTCACAGTCCCTCAGGCCCTGACTTCCCTTTCCAATACTCTTCAAGGGTTGTGGAGAAGAAAGCCAGTAGTATAACTCTGTCTAAGTGGCTCCAAACACTAGTTTTCTCAAGTATACCTAGCCTCTAATCCTACTCTCAATAGTCTGAAGACCAACAAATGCATACCGTAGTAAAAAAAACAGCTCATAGCTCTATGAAGAAGATGAAGACAACAACGTGACAACCCCAAATGAAAAGGTGAACAAAGCTCAAGTCAACAAGACGAATCAGAGTTTTTCTTCGCCCTAGCATGGCCAAAACAACTTAGCAGCAACCCAGAAAGGTACTTGCATACACAGCAACCCAACAAGGGGAATACAACAACCCCAATCCCATACTGAAACATTGGGAACCTTCCATAGTCCACAGATGGGGAAGAAGACAGATTCCCAGGAATGACAGGAAAAACATATAAACAGCAGAGTTGTGCCCCTGAGGCCGCTCTTCCAGCTTGCCTCATGAGATCACAGTATTTTGACCCCTGCGTGAGGAAACCCATGTCGATTTCCAACCTGTGCATGAGGATTAAAAAAACGATGGGGAAATTCCCCAAGCAGTGCGTGAGGAAAACCAGCACCCCTGAATTCTTGTGCATGCCAAGGCGAAGAGAACAGAACCCCACCAGCATGAGATGGTCAAGACCAAAAACCCCCGATGGAGAACCCAATGGTATGAGAGGAAATAGAATCTCCCTTTGTGTGAGGGTGAGGAAGACCAAAACCTCTAAGGAAGTGGGATCATGGAAGAGTGGAATGAGTCATTTATTCTGCCCCACGTAATGTGAAGAGGAAGATTCCACTGGTGGAGTGGATACGTGGGCAAGGACTGATAGTCCTGCCACACCCACTACTACTTAGCAATAACTGCTCCCAGACAACAAAAATTAAATGGGTGGTTGACACATGGCAAACTCCCAATGACCCCCACAGGTTGGACAACCCCCACCCCCCTTAAACTTAGGGATCATTCCCTTTTCATTAATGTTGCACCGTCGTAGCTAGCTGTAGCTTTATTTTAATTGATGTGCATATTTACATGATGCCCAAAACTATAATGTGCCAGATAGCATGATATACCATCCGCAACGATCCCTATTGCTCAAACATACACAACCAAATCGATGGTGGGGCTTTTGCCTTTAGCTCCCCACCACGATTAATTACAACATATACATCATGTATCCTGTAATGCAAATGGGGTGAAAACTAGGACATTACAATGGACAATTTTTGTACCTTTGATTTTTCCAAGATCATCCCTAAAAACATGCATTATTTTCCATATGTGACTTTTAAACATATTCTCGCGTATATACGCGGATATGACCCTTAAATCCGTGTACATCGGGATGTGTGCAAAAGGCCAAATAGTTTTGGAGTTCTGAGATCGAGCGGATTTGACCTTTCATATGCCTTGAGATCGCTCAGATTTGACCTTCCATTAACCCATTGAAGCACTATATAAGGAACCTGTTGAGGCCTAGAAAATCGCAGGCGGCAACAGTAAGGGATTCTCCCCAATCAGCGTTCCCAACTAGCCCACTGACTGTTTGGTATAGGGAATCCGTCCGGTTTACAGTCCGGCTACCGTAGGTCAAAGTAACAAAAGGGTTTTACCGGTTGCGGCCCGGTCCACCGGAATTTGTATTTTTGACTTAAAATGCAATGCATATGCCTATCTTAACCATGCAGGGTGATAAAGATGCAAGGAACG